>PVJH01017178.1:0-48503 GCA_004026705.1 Nesogale talazaci | reverse complement strand
TGCTAAAGAATCTACCTGTTCTTGCAAATCTTGTGTAGTGCCTGATGAGGCCTGCATATCCGAGATTAGCTGCCTAGATAACTTGGTATGTTGCAGTTCCAAAGGCCACTGCAGTACTGGTCCCTAATCTTACAAATAGGTCACCTAGTTGCACTGCCCTTTAGCTCTTCCTGCCAGGTAATCATTAGCAGGGATAGGGGCAGGTTCGTTTCCAAGACTAATATCTATGTCTGGAAGTCTATAATTTTCATTGAATTCCACTTTCCTTTGCCAAATATTGGGTTAGGGATATACGTAGGACTAATTTTGTCAATGTAACATAAGGGGATATCTGCTGGAAAAGACTTCCCTCTTGATTAAAAGAGACTTAAACAAAACTTCCTTCACTTCCCTATTTGAAGTCACCTATTATTTTAGGAGGACCACTACTTGGAGTAGTGGCCACAATAAGAGCAAAGCCCATGGACTTTCAAAAGTGCTGACTTAGGGCTAGGCCACTGGTGAGATGTTAGTACATTAACCTGGAAACTGCCCACATCTAAACATTCTTGTTCTTAAAAATCATTATATTGAGAGCTTATGCAGATACCATATCATTCCATAGTTCTATCATATCAAGCAGTATTGTACAATTGCTACCACAATATCTAAACTTCTTCTATGGATAATAAACTCATGCCATTCTTGTGTTTTTGTAGGCAGTCCTGTTTCTCGTAGCCCAAAGCAGAGTAACTGAGTTCCTCCCTTTCTCTTTTCCCATTTACTCCTTTCTAGGTATATTCAACTCTCTAGTTTTGGTCAATCAGCCTGCCAGGATGGTTGAGCTCAGATCCATGGAGCTGACAAGGACAATAGAGACTATCTCACTTAATGTCCTTCATTGACTCTAGAGGAAAGCAACAGTGATCTAAGACCACACATACAGTTCATAACAGAACTAAACTAAATTTCTGTATGTCTGAATTTCAGTTGTCTTTTTTCTCTTCAGAGAACTACTCAAACTCCCCTGGTGTCCTGCACGCTCTTAAAATTGTTGCTATTGTTAGGTGTCATCAAGGTCGTTTTGGCATAATGACCCTGTGCACCACGGAAGGAAACACTGCCAGGTCCAGGGCCATCCCCACAATTGTCCCTGTGCCCGAGCCATTGGTGCCACCACTGGAGCAACACAGTTACTGGAGGGCTTTCCCCTTTTTAGGTGCCTCTCCATTTAATCAAGTTTGATGTCTTCTCTAAGAAATGGCTTCTTCCTTCTTGTCCAAAGTATGTGAGAAAACATCTCACGATCCTTACTTCTATGGAGCACTCTGACTGTACTTCTCCCAAAATGAATCCGTTTATTCTTTTATCCTTTTAGCAGTTTATGGCATCTTCAATATTCTCCAGCATCACATTCAAATGCATAACTTCTTCTTCAATCTTTCTTATTCATTTTCCAACTTTCACATGGTGATTGAAAATACCATACTTGGGGCTGAGCCCCGGTGGCGTAGTGGTTGTGCGTGGGACTGCGGCCCACTGGGGCGGAGGTTCAATTCCAGCAGTGGGGCTGGGTCTCTTACTCCCACCACCGGAGAGCAGTGATGCTTCCCCCCCCCCCCCAAAAAAAAAGAAAATGCCATACTTGGACCAAGTGCACATAAGTCATAAAAGTTACACCCTTGCTTTTACATACTCGAAAAAGGTCTTTTGCAGCAGATTGACCTACCGCAACATGTCTTTTGACAATTGCTTCCATGATCATTGATGGTGGAGGCAAGCAAGACAAAATCCCTGACAATTTCAACCTTTTCTCCATTTATCATGATGTTAACTATTGATCTAGTGTTGAAGATTTTCGTCTTCTTTACATTGAATCATGGTCTCTACTGAAGGTCACAAATATTGATCCTCATTAGCAGATGCATCAAATCCCCATCACTTTTATCAAGCAAAATTAGGATGTTGTATATGCTGTATTAAGTACATGAGATAAATCTTAATTACAAAGGTATGGGTAAGAACACACAATCTTTCAAGGAGAGTTGGCCATGATGGGACATTTTCATGGCATTCCATTAGAACTAAGGTTTTATTGGTTAAATATTATTTATTTCCACACCAGGTTGTGCAGCCTGAGTTCCGAAGGGCCTAATAACAAAGTACCCAAGATGAACTGAGTTGGAGTGCAACCTTAAGACCTGGAATAAGGTGTGCATGAGACAAGAGTTACTCAGCTCAATCTGAATGGTCTATCCAGAAATGTAGCACGGGTTCCTTGATGAGACAAGTACACAAGGGCTCTGTGGGCACATTCACAATATGGAAAGAAGGAAGAAGTAGCATGGGCAAGGGAGCAAGAAGTGAGTGCCTTTTGGGCCCTCGATCCAAAGATCAAGGCAGGCCCTAGGGAGGATTTCTCATTGTTCTGCGTTCACTGTCACAGCATGACACTGACTTAATTTTTTTTTAATTTGCGGTATAATGGGCAGCAATTTTTTCTTGACAGCTGTTGAAGTAGCTGCTCCAGAAGTCAGTAATATCAATGCAGCATGAATGGGCTCATTAATCAATGATCTTAAAGAGAGTTTGAACTGCACAGGTAGTTCATTTTTTATTTTCACATCTCTGGTGTATTTTCTGAGTACAGGGCAAACCAGAGGCCACAGAATCGGTGTTAGAGTTAGAATATCTGGAATAAATCTCAGGTATGCCGCTTCTTAACAATGACACCAGGTAATTCATTTAACTACCTGAACCATAGTTTTCTCATCTTTACTCTTTCACGAATTCACTATGTGTGCCAGACACTGTGATATGTCATAGAGATTAAAAAAACAGACAATCAGGCACCCGGTCTTCATGGCATTTACATTATATGTCAAACAAGGGTAGAATGTGTAATGATGCCTTCTTCTCAAGGTTTCTGCAGTGATGAAATGAGGACAAACAGAATCTGTAATAAATAATGCCATTTTCCAAATATTAATTCTTTATTTTTCTCTGTAACATAAATTTTTGCTGCATATATTTGATTGTTTTAAAAACCTGTACTCAAATTCTTTGACATATTCCCCATCAAGACGTAGAGTCTTACTGCTTTTGACCAAGATGAATATCAAGGACTGGATTTACTTTCCCATCTTAGTGGACCAAAGCATCCAACAACTGTTTGAAAAAACAGTTTTCAAGTCACTGGACATGAGATAATGAGGCAAAAAGACCCTGTAGAAGGTGTGTTCTTTGATTGCCCACATTGATACTTTGAGAACCTTTCCAAGCTATGTAACAGGAAGAGGGAACTGAGGAAGAACCCATTGGGGTTTCATGGTTGAGAAGATATAATTCAAAGTCTACGTGATCAGTGCAACAGAAGGGCCCAAAGCACAGTACCAAAGGAGAAAGAGACAGGAAAATAAATTCTAGAGGTTGGTACAGTACACTGTCAGGTATTCAGCTGAGTGCGAATTATTGTAAAGAAACTGCCTGAAGAGGGGGAAAGTCTTCTAAGATTAAAAGGCACAATGCCGGCACTTCTGACAGGGAAAAAAATAATGTTGCTTCCCACCAATCAGAGTGGATACCTTCATAAATCACAGATCACTGGCTAGAGTACTTAGCAAAGTTGTGTCATGAGTGAGAAGTAATTGTAGGTTAAATGCACCCACTTAACAAAATTTAAAATAAACCTCAGAGGACTCAAAGTATTTCCAAGGAATTAATTTTTTTTCTAAAAACAGAACTCAAGAATACTTATAGAAATAGAAAAATATTGAGTATTTATCAAAGAGGATCTCACAATGCCCAGTGTCCAATCTAAAATTAAAGATTTGAAAAGACATGCCAAAATCCAGAAATGAAGCTGATAAAGTGTCATGAGGAAATCTTCAGGGGTGATTGTTATGCTCACTATCTTGCTTGTGATTGTATTTTCACAACTTTATGCATTAATGGAGTGCATTTTAAACTATTTTTTACAAAATCATATTTTTATTTAAAAAATCAAAATGTGAAATTTGTTTCTTGACTTTTTCTTTCATAGATGATGAAGGTGGTGTTTCATGAGGGAGACACCACACTAGACTCACCTAGTTGGACCATGACAGATAATAAAAGACAACTGCTGTTTCCCCCACTTATCTGTCACTTGTCATACTGTGGTGGCTTGGATGTTGCTGTAGACTAAGAACAAACTAAAAAGAAGGGATAGGCTGTTTACTTCTGAGAAATTAGCCACTGAAAACCCTATGAGCAGCATAAAAATACTGTCAGTTACTGAAAAATTAATGAACAGAAGCAGATAGGACAAGACGAATCACTTAGATCAGAACGAGATAGAAATATGAATGAGAAAGAGATGCCTTCTTGAAGTGGAGTGGACCATAATAATGCAGATGAAGTCTGTGGGGGGGGGAGCTCTTTGAATAGAATATGACTCAAAATGAGCAGAAGCAGCTGTGGTTATTGTTAATAATTGGAACTTGGAATGTATGAATCTAAGAATACCAGAAGCCATAAAAAATGAAATGGAATCCACAAAGAGTGACATCCTACACTTTAGTGAGTTGAAATAGATTGGCATTGGCTATTTTGAATCAGAAAATCTTATGATTTTCTATGCCCACAATGACAAAATCAAGAATAAGAGCCTGGCATTCATAATCATAGTGGACATTTCTAGATCTATTTTGAAATGCAGTGCAGTGTGTGGTAGGCTTATATCTACCCACCTTCAAGGGAATCCATTTAACACAACTATTATACAAATTTATGCATAAACCGCAAAAGCTAGCAATGAAAAAAAGAGAAACCCTACCAATATCTACAATCTAAACTTGATCAAGCATACAATCAAAAGGCATTTTTAATGACTGGAAATTGGAATGCAAAAATTAGAAAAAAATAGAGGAACAAACTATAATTGGGAAAATATGTTCTTGGTCATAGAACTGAAGCTGGAGTTCACATGAGTAAATTTTGTAAGGCCAATGACTTGTTCATAACAAGTACCTCTTTTCCACAACACAAAAGGTAGCTACATTTGGACTTCCCCAGATGGAATAATGAAAAGTCAAATTGATTATATCTGTGAGAAGAGACAATGGAGAAGCTCCAGATCAGCACCTAAAGCCAGACTGGAACAGACCATTAATGGAGTTCATATTTAAGTTCAGGTTGAATTTGAAGAACATTTTAAAAGTTTGACAAGAGCCAAAATAAGACCTTGAGTATGTCACCCTGAATATTGAGAATTTCTCAACAACAGATTTGCTGTACTGAATATTATTGATGAAGATCTAATGAGTTGTTGGATGATAATATAGCATCATTAATGAAGAAAGCAAAGGGTCATTTAAAATATAGAAAACAAATAAAAGATAAAAGTGGATGTCAGAAGAGACGCTGAAATTTAGAGGAGTCAAAGCAGAGAGAAGAAATGATCAAGTCAAAGAACTAAAAAGAATGTTTCAAGGACACATCTGCAAAGTAAAATATTACAATGAGATGTGCAAAAACGTAGAGTTAGGAAACCAAAAAAGAATCATATTCCTAGCATATCTTAAATTTAAAAGAATTCAAGAAAATATTCAAGCCTCAAGTTGCAATATTGAATGATTCTATAGGCCAAGTATTGAATGGAGTGGAAAACATCAAAAGAAGATGGAAAGAACACACAGAGTCATTGAGCCAAAAAGAACTAGTGCACATTCCACCCTTTCAGGATGTGAGCAAAACAATGGTAATGAAAGCAGAAATTCAAATTACACTGCAAACAGCCAACAGCAAGATTCCATTCTAGTGGGGGTTTGTACAACTCTTATTACAATCCATACATACAATATTTCAGCAATCATATGAAACATTGAAAGCACCTATCCCAGGAAATTTGGAAGACAACTACTTGTTTTTCTGAGTGGAGATGTATATTTGTGCCTTTTCCAACGAATAGTGACCCAACAGAACACTCAGATTGTAACACAAATAATTGATATCATATGCAAGTAAAATTTTACTGAAGCTCATCCAACAAGGAGCTTATTGACTGTGAGCTGCCTGAGGTACAGACTGCATTCAGAAAAGGACATGGAACAGTAGTTATTATTGTTGATGTCACATAGCTCTTGACTGAATGCACAGAATACAAGAAAGATGCTTACTTGTTTATTATTCATTATGCCAAAGAATAATGACACTGTGTAGATTACAATAAAGTCTGGAAATCTTTGAGGAGCATGGGAATGAGTTTCAGAACAAATCATAGTACTCGTGCAGAACTTATACATAGATCAGGAAGCAGTTGTTAGAACGGAACAAGGAAATACTATATGGTTAGAACCAAGAAGGGGTGCGTCAGGTTTGTATACTCTCGCCATATGTATTCTCTCTGTATACAGAACAAATGATCAGACAAGCTGATGATAGGAAGAAGAGTGTGGCAGTAGAATTGGAGGGAAGCTTATCAACAACCTGAGCTATGTAGGTGATCCACCTTCGCTTCCAATAGTGAGGAGGACTTGAAGCATCTGCTGAGGAACATCAAGGAGTACAGGTTTCACTGTGGATTATGACTCCATATAAAGAAGATCAGAATTATCCTCACAGCTGGACCAATAGGTAACATAATGATAAATGTCGAACACGTTGAAGTTGTCAAGGATTTGGTCTTGCTTGGATCCACAGTCAATGCTCTTGGAAGCAGTCAAGAGATGAAAGACATATATCATTGGGTAAAACTGTTGTCCAAGATCTCTGTGTTGAAAATCAGGCATTTTATATTTTGATCTAAAGTGTGCCTTGTCCAAGACATGATATAGTCTGTTGTCTCATATACATGTGAAATTTGGCCATTAAAAATGGAAGATCAAAAAAGATTCACTGTATTTGAATCATTGTGCTACTGTGGACTACCAAAAAACAAGCAGATGTGTCTGGGGAGAAATATGGCCAGACAAGGATGGTGAGACTTTGATGACAGACTTTGGATGTGTCGGAAGAGACCAGTCCTTGGAGAAGTACATCATGCATGGTAAAGGAGAGGGGAAGTGAAAAAGAAGGTCCTCGAGTAGATGGATTGATGTAATGCCCACAACAATGGTCTCCAGCGTAGAAACAATTGTGAAGAGGGCACAGAACAGAGCCACGTTTCCTTCTGTTGTGCTTAGGGTTGCTCTGTATCTAAAACCAAACAATGACATCTAACACCAACATAACTTGGAATTGACTTAATGCCAATGAGTTGAGCCTTAGTTTGTTCTCTCCGGATAACATATGTGATGAAGTCTGACCATCCTGTCATCTTTTTAAAAATGACTTTATTGGGCATTCATGCAGCACTCATCACCAATCTGGTCATCTAAGGAGAATTTTCAGAACAAATGTATTTCTTGCAAAACAGGTTTGTACTTCTTCTGGCCATCCATAGTACTTTCAATAATCTCACCAGCTCAATAATTCAGATGAATTACGTTCATAAGAGGCAATTGAAAATACCATGGCTTGGATCAGGCCAGCCATTGCCCTCAAAGAGTTATCTTTACTCTTTAACACTTTAAGGAGCTCTTGTTTAAGGTTATGGATTTGGAAGTCTTTGGTTGAAATCTCCTGCTTTTAAGGTTGCCCAATAATTGGCAAATTTAGACTACCATATACAGGGTATTTTCATGTTTTCTTTGCTGTTTGTTACAGGTCTGACAATCATAGTGAGTGGACATTATTGAAATTTTTGTCTTGTGTTTGACCTTCATTGTTTTCTTAAACAGTGTGCAGTTGCTTAAGTTTTTAACTGGGTATAAGTGAAAAACCTATGTAGTTTAATCTAAAACACTTTCATATGTATGTATCTTTTGCTTTTCTCAATTGTACTTTAAACTCTGTAATATTGGTCAGAATTATCAAATCTCTCATAGAGATTATTTAAATTATGTCTCAAGTTGAAAATATTGCCTCTAGAGTGGAGAAGGGATATATATACATACATGTATGTATATGTGTAATCATATATATATGTATACTTTATATAAACAAATGGATTTTGAGATCCTTAATCTAAAAACAATTGCCATAGTGCTTAAGATGTGACCCTATTAAATATGTGCCCTGTGAAGTAATCACCCAGAAGTTCTGGTGGTATGCTGGATAAGCATTGGGCTTTTAATCCCAAGGTCAGCAGTTCAAAGTCACTGGCCACTTTGTAGGAGAAACACTGTTTTCAACTTCCATAAAGAGCTACAGTCTCTGAAATGCACAGTTCTATAGGCTGCTTCTACTCAGTCCCATAGGGTTGCTGTTGGTCAAAATGGACTCCCTGCTAGGAAGTTTGCTGGTTTGTTTATTGTAAGTTAAGTCTGAAGATGTGTGTGCTACAGCAAAATGTGATTAAGAAATCAGATCAGGCCTGATTATCAGAAAAAATAGTGCTGGTGTCCTCAAGGTATATTTTAAAACAAGCAACCATCCAAGTGAAGTGTCAGCTAAGTCCACATCAAAAGAGCAAGCCGGCTCTGTGATTCAAGGGTTATGAATAAGAAAAACCATTCTCAAAGGAGGGACTCACAGCTTACATTCTGAGAACCGGGGTTTTAGAAGTCGATGGACGACCGTCTGCTGAATCCCAGATACAAGGGCTTTCAGCGATGTCAAATGGATCTTGGTTAAAAGCTGAGAAAATCATAAAGTTGTTTGCTTGTGTTTTGTTGATTACCCAGAGGAATGTCACTGTGTAGACCACGACAAACTTTGGATAGCTTTGAGAATATTCTGGAATTTCAGAACATTTGATTGTGCTCCCGTGAAACTTTTACGTGGGTCAAGGTAACTGTGAAAATGAAACAAGAGAAAACTGCTTAGAACCAACACTAATAATCATTGTCAAATTTTTGTTTTGAATATTAAAAAATAAATGCTAAGTTAATGAGTGAATAAAAGGCTAATGTTCTATTGTTGTATTGTTTCTAAAAAGAGGAATCTGTGGTTTAAAATGAAGAAATGTGTGCAGCAAGGTTGTGTTCTCTCTCCATACTTATTCAATCTGTATGCTGAGCAAATCATCACAGAACTTGGATTAGATGAAGAATAAAGTGGAATCCTGATTGGAGGAAGCTCATTACCTGTGATATACAGATGACACTGATATACTGAAGGTGAGAGGACTTGAAGTACTTGCTGATGAAAAAGAAGGACTGCAACCTTTGCTATGGATGCAGCTCAGTGTAAATAAAACCCAAATTCCCACAATTGGACCAAGCAATAACATCATGATAAACAGAAAAACCTGGAGTTGTCAAGGATTTCATCATGCTTGCGTTAATCCAACACCACAATGCTCATGAAAGCAGCAATGCATTGCATTGGGTAAAACTGCTGCAGAAGGCCTCTTTGAAGCACTGAACTCCAAGGGTGTTACTGTGAGAAATAAAGTGCGCTTGACCCAAGGCATGATTTCTTCAACTATAGAAAGTTCAACATTGAGTATGGAAGACTGAAGAAGAATCAATACATTTAAATTATGGGGTTGACAAAGAGTATTGAAAATATCAAAGACTGCTGAAAGAACAAATAAGTCTGTCGTGGAAGAAGTACAGCCAGACTTATCCTCAGAAGTAAAGATGATGAGATTTTTGTCTCACATACTTTGGGCATGTTATCAAGATAGACCCATCTTAGGAAAATGACACGCTGCTTGGTAAAATAGAGTAGTGTTGCAAAAGAGGAAAACCTTTGACAAAATGAATGAATGCAGTGGCTGCAATAATGCGTCCAAACATAAGAACAATTACAAGGACTCTGGTTCGGATCCCTTACTTTGAAGGTACTCAATAAAAAATGTGTCCCAGAACCACATATGTACTACTTTAATGTCATCCTTGCTTTAATATGACATGTATTAATATGATAAACATAGTTCTGCCCCTGTGATTGACTACTACTGGAAATTGTACCCTATCACCCACCCCCATGGTCATTGTAAACAGTGCTCAATCATTTAAGAGTTGGATCTTAGAATAAAAAGAGTGGAATCTGTACAAATTAATAATTTATGGATGATGGTTCAGAACCAGTCTATACTTGTATAACTTTCCTTTCTCAATAGTGTAATAAATTCTATACCATTGGATAAATGAAATATACTTTCAATAGTATTACCTTATGCCCCAGAAGGATGTTTGATAATGTCTGTCATAAAATGATACTGAGGCCCTCAAAATGAACCAGAGATGTATGTAAACAAAAGATATGCAAACAGATTTGGGGCTTGCATTTATTTCTAGCTCCTATCTAAGACAATTCGTTCTTACGACATGGTCCTGCTTAATGCTCACCCTCATGAAAAGATCACTGGAGATATGGGTGCTACAGAAAAGTGTGGTGAAGAAATGGATAGTGCCCACCTATCAATAAAAGTAGCCAGTAGGGTCTTAAAGGCTTGTCTTCAAAGAAACATCCATCTAAGTAAGGTGTCAACTACGTGATACAGCAGACACACACCAGTCTGAATAATCCAAGGATGATAGAGCATAAACTGCAAATCCAAGAGAGAATAGGATCAGAGCTTAATTTGTGAACTCCTAAATTTCAGAAGACTATGGATGATCGTGAGAACTCAAAATCCATTTGCAGGATCCTTACATGGATTAAACTACTGGTGAATTCCCTCTGACTATAGTTGAGCGATGTTTATAGCCTTGCTATCAGATAGGTTGTGTTGTACACTCAATTGTGGCAGATGTAATTAGGCTAAAATGTAACACTTGATTATTTGATATCCTTTTGATCCATTAAAAATTTGTTCTAGTTTTAATTTTTACTGATTTTTTTCTTGATTGAGGCTTTTTCTCTGGTTTGGGGTTTGTTTTGTATGTTTTCCAGTATATGAAATCCAACATAGATAAATCTTTATAGACAGTTATTGAATTAATGGTTAATTTGGGATATGGGAGAGGAGGTTCAAGGGAAATGTGGAGTTAAAAATGAGGTTAAGAAAGAATAAAGTGTCCTATAACTGATTGTAGAAATGATTATATAATGATTTTAAATATTATAGAATTATGGAAGTGTATGATTTGTGAATTGCATCTCATTAAAACTATTCAGAAAACATATTTGTGAGGATGGTGCAGGACCAGTGTGATAGTTACAAAATCTGGTGTCAATTTGGGACTTGAGAGGATTAAGAGTGAAGGGGGAGAGTCTAGTCCATCAATCAGGTCATAGCCACTGAGTCCTCTGTGTGGGCATGGAATTTTGGGAACTCCTGGTTTTCCTCTTTGGAGGCAGGAGAGACTCTGTCTCTGCTCACTTCCTGTGAGACATCCCTGAGGGGAAGTCACATGAACCTACCCTGATGCAGCCCTGGGAACTGGAGGAGCCACATGGAAGCCCTGGTCAGTGTTGAGATGCTTCCAATGCCACTGGATCCAGAAGACTTTCTACTCACTGGCCTGTGATCATCTTGCATTTGATTTCATTGCATGTGTTTCATGAATCTGAAGAGGACTTTATAAATCAGTATCACATATTAGGGCTAATATCAGATTTATGGGCTTGGACTGGGTTGGGATGTTTTATTAGTGTACAATTACCCTTTCTATAAAACTCTCTCTTAGATTTATGTGAGTTTCTATGGATTTATTTCTCTAGTCTACCTGAACTAACACAACTGGGCAGTGTTTTGTGGAAACTGACTCAATGGTGTCTAACAACAACGACAACAAAATAGATGACAGTCAAACCCAAAATCCATTTTCAGACTCCTCAGTTGGATTAAGTCTCACATGACTGAACCCTCTTTGATTATTGACTAGGGATGGGAGTAGTTTTGCCCTCAGAGACAGTGCATTTGGAGGTCGGTTACTGAAAATATAGTCAGGTTAAAAGTTAGTATGTCATACTTCATTTTTCTTTTTGTTCCATTTTTAATTAGTTCTAGTTTCTATTGTATTCTGCTTTCTTTTGAATTGTGGGGTTTCTTTGTTGATTTTACTATCATTATTATTTGGGGGGTAAAATTTCATTATATGAAATCCAGGATAGTTAGACCCGTAGAAAGAGTAACTAGATAAATAGTTTCTTAGGAATATAGCAAGGCAAGTTGGGGAATAATAGGAAACATAATAATGGATGCAAGAATAAAGAAAATATTTTAGATCAATTGTGGCCATGATTGCACAACTTTTAAAACTAAATTTAAACCGTTAAATTGTCTATGTGGATTATGTGCCAATAAAACTGCTAAATAAAAGTAAAAAGATTATGTATAGCAGATTTGTCCAATGCAATATATCTTATGGTTCTTGACTGCTACTCCCATGAACATTGATTATAGATCAAAGTAAAATGAGATCCTTGACAACTTCAATCTTTTGGTTTATAGTGATAGTGGGTGTTGTCCCGTTGTGAAAGTTTTTCTCTGTGTACGGAGTTACAATATGTACTGAAGGTTCCAACTGATCTTCATCGGCAAGTGTTTCAAGTACAGGGTTGTGTCATCTCCATTTAGCAGGTTGTAAATAAACCTTCTTCTAATCCTGATGCCCGATTCTCCTTCACATGTTCCCACTCAATGATGAAAAGGTACAACACTTATGCATTCCTTTCCTGATTTGGAATCATGCAATATTCTCTTGTCTTATTTCAAAGATTGCCTCTTGGTCCATATAGTTTCATTAACTATAGTAATGTATTATCATAGTAGAGTGTTTTGGAATTCCCATTCTTTGCCATGTGATCTGCAGTTTGTTATGATCCACACAGTTGGATTCTTTGGCAGAGTCAGTAAAACACAAACATTTTTTTTTCTGGTATTCTCTGGGTTCACTCAAGCTTAATCTGATGACAGATATTGTGTTTTTCATTACAAGTATCTTCTCAATCTAGCTTGAATTTCTGGGTGACTAAACTAAGATGTTGGACAGTAGACTGGAAAGTTTGACCAGGGAATGAATATACCATACAGGAATATGGATTGGAGTGCCACCTGAGCATTGGCACAATTTGCAAACCTTAGATTGAATTTTCTAGTTCATAAGCCTTCTAGACAGCTTTCTCTAACAAACTCACTGTCAATGAGCTGATTCTGACTCTCCACGACTGTTTAGAACAGGGAAGAACTACCATGATGGGATCCCTAGACTGCACTCTGTATATGGGAGCAGAACGAGTTCTCTGTCTTCTATTGGGGGTGGGGGGTGGGGTACAATGGTGATTTGAAACTGCAGACCTTGCAAGTAACCATTACCATACCAGGGTTCATGTAGATAGAATCAGACCTATCTCTTGCCAATATTTTTTTTTCAAGGGAAGTTTCTCTAGGCTATTGCCTCCTGATGTTTGCCACTTCCCTACCCCCACTACTTCCTCTTCTTTTTATTTTTTATTTTATTTTTTGCTACTTCCTCTTATTGACGTTTACAACTCTCAGGGTTGTATCACTTGTGAGTTTCATTCGTGTGTCATTAACTTTTTTTCCAAATATTTAAGCCCACAATCACATTAGGGCTTGCTCAAGCTGCCTGTCACTTGGATAAATTACACATCATGGCTTCTCCAGTCAATCACCATCTAGCATTGTCAACATTCTAAAAGTTGCTTAGCTTTATTTAATAGGTGTCTTCTCTGAGAGGGGAGGCACACCCAGAGAATTAGATAAGAAAAACATGGAGCAATTTAATTTTTTCTTCTTCTGACATTTCAACTTGAATCACCTTCCAGTGTCTCTGAGATAATAAGAAAGAATTATTAAGTTTGCATCCTATATTCCTAGTCAACACTGCCATTTTAGAAATCAGGAAGAAGAAAATTTGGCTAAATTTTAATATGCAGAAAGCAATATGAACACCACTTTCTTATCTATTGCACCTTTATGAAAAATTCAAGTGCTAAAATCCAGATAGATAGAAGTTACCTTTACTTTTTTTTCTTATTTTTATAATTGTTTGACCTTTAAAACCTTTTTTACTTTATGTTTACTATCTAGAATTCATGACATTTCATAAATGTGATTCAAATACATATTAATTAAAATTGATTAGTAAATTTAATCAGTTTACCATCCTCTGGTTAAGAACCACGAATCAAGAAACCCTATCTTTAGTGTCTACTGCATTTTTTTTCAGGACTTAGCAAAGTATGTTAGTAACATAGTGTGTGCTCAATAAATAACTGTCTTGTTCAAAGTCCCATTAGAAATCAGTCAAGTAAAGTATGTGTGTGTGTCAATTCCTGTGTGACCTCGTTAGCAGTTTAAATGGCCATTTATCTGCATCACCACCGTGTTCTCAAACTGTTCTCCCAAGTAGAAAGCATAGGGAATGACGACTGTGAGATGCTCAAACAATGCAACCTCCATGCACGTTTTGTGTGAAATGACATGTTTGTTATTATCTTAATATAAAAATCAATATTTCAGTTATGTGGTTCTTACTCGATCCTTTTCTCCCAGCCCCCAATAGTTCAGAAAGGACATAATAAGGGAAAGTGGGTGATGTTTGTTCTATGACTTTAATATCTTTGAGAAATTGTGACTGTAGAGCACCTACTTTTGAGAAGCATAACTCTGTCTATGTAAGAGTCTTGGGCAATCTTTTTTTTTCTTTCAAAGAAAGCTTTTTATTACAGAGACAGACAGCTGTTGCTGAGTGAATGCCAACTCATGACAATTGTACATACGTCAGAATGAGGAAGCATGGTCCAGTCCTCTGTCCTGCTCACAAGTGCCAGTAATTTAAGTCCATTGTTGAGGCAGTTGTGCCTCTGTGTCTCCCTGGCCCTCTATGGCCTTCTACCATACCACACATTATGTTTCTTCTTGGTTGTGACAATGTTCTTTGTGACCCATAAGGGTTTCCATTGGCTAATATTCCAAAGCAGATTTCCTGCTCTTTCTTCCTAGTCTGTCTGCTGTGCTTTGAGCTGTGCACCATAGACAACCTCACAGGTATTGGAGACACAAGAAACATCGCTTTTATTTTAGCATCACAGCAGCAGGCAAGCTACGACAGTACCTCAAACCAACAGCTAGGTAGAGATTTTATCTAAAGAAACAAAGAAGTTCATAGTTATTATGGAAATTTTAATAATTAACAACAAATAAAATGGAAATAAAATTTGCCCATCTTTTCACACTTAAAATGGCCACTGTTGCTATATATTCTTCCAATTATATGTGATATATATATATATATATATATTTGTAAATATTATTACTATGCTACCTAGGATTTTGAAACATCCTTTTGTTTATGTGCTAAATTAACTTGGTTTATCACGAACATTTCATCTATATTTTAAATGCTTTTTCATAGAATTATTTAAAGGTCTGGGGTTCTCTTTCCACAGGTTTTTTTTTCTTCCAGTTCCATTTTCTTCTTCATCTTCTGATCTCATTCTTTGTATTCCTCTTCAAGGAGGTCTTCCTTGGTGACTGCATGAATTGGCTGCCATCCTCAGTGTTCTGTATTACAGAACCTTTGTTTTCTCATCCATGGGGTGTTTCTTTTGTTAGACACAGGTTTGTGTCTTTCCTCTTCCACCCTGATTCTAGTATTGCACTTTCAATGCGTAACCAATTCCTAACATTTGGGAGGCACTCAGTATACAACTTTGAATCTAATAAATGAAGAGGAAGAAAATTTTACTGATAAGTCAGCTAGTGTGACTGACATCATCTAACTTTGTTTAGACATTTAGGCTATTTTCAGTTCTATTATTACAACCATGATATATATATATAGATATATATATATATCTGAGTACATTTTTGTATACATCCATGTTTATTTTTTTAGTTTAATTTCCTAGCAGTAAAAGTCCTTGGTCTAAGAATAAGTATTATTTTAAGATTTTTAATACATGTTACCAGAATGTTTGTTCTAATATACAATCTCATCAATAATATTTCAAATTACCACTTAAATCAAAACAGCAATACATTCTTTTCATAATTTGAAAGTAGTTTGGTAGTTTAGAAACTTTATTCTGTTTTAAATAAAGTTCCTTGATTTAGAAGAATCTCTTTACTCTCTTCTACACTCCATATCTGTTCTATCTCTAGTTCTGTCACCATTGCATATATTAAATTTTAACACTATGTAAACATTAAAATCTATACAAAAGTAATGTTCTGACTTCTACTTTGATATTATTTTTAGAAAAACTCCTTTCACTCAATGATTTGATGAAATTGACTTCCTTTGACTTACAATTTTAAAAATGTATCATTAATACAAACTTTTGTGGAAAGCTTGTGTGGCAGTCATGTGCTTATGTTAATTTTATAATTGAAATGTAGGGGTGGAGTCTGGCCTGTTAATCAGGAGAAAGTCATTGAGTAGCAAGATGAGGCCTCTATTTGGGCATGGCTTTCACCTGAGACTCCAGGGAAATATCGCTATATTTCCCTCATGAAGATGAGAAGCTATCTTCCCCAGTTGTTGGGAGTTAGTTTCAGAGACGATGAATCACAGAAAAGACAAGATGCAGCCTCTGAGAAGTTGGAGGAGCTGGCGGAGAGACCACCCAGCTTTGCCCTGATGAAGACAGAGCTCTGAAGCTGGAGTGGCATGCTGTTGATGGACCTGAGCCCTGGAAGCAAGGAGCCATGGGGAGACCCCTGCCAGCGCCAGAATTCTGCACCCACTGACCTGTGACTTCCAGAATCGGAAGCAGATTTCATAGACTGATTTCAGGCATATGGGTTATTATTCCACTTTGCACTGGACTTTGCACTGGACTGGATTGGGACGCCTTCTTAGGGTCACATTTCTTTTGTATATAAACCCTTTCCTTATACCTATATGCATGTCTCTGAAATTTGTTCCTCTAGTCTATCCGGACTAACTCATTATGGTACCGAGAGTGGGGTTAGTCACTTCAGAGATGTCTTTGATGCTAAGTCCTAAACCCTCTAGAGGTCAATGCTTGGCTTGAGGTAACTGGATTTGCAAACTCTTTCCAGACTTTCCAATAAACATTTCTATGCATCCTTATATTTACAATAAGAGGCATAAAAAAGTATAAACAGCATAATCAGAAATCAAACTTAATTCTTAAAACAGAAGGTCAATACTTGTTAAGCTTATCTATATCCTTTTATCTAAACTACTGTTTACACAAAAACATTGAATTAGGGCTCCAAAGGCATCAAACAGATCCCTGCTTTCAGTCCAGCATTCTGATCTTCTTAACCACTGTCCCTGAACAGAACCGGCTCTGAGACACTCAAATGGCGGCCCTCACCCCTGCGCTCAAAATTTATATTAGCAATATCCATTTTATATAGGAGCAACCAAAGACAACTTCCAAACAAAATAATCAAAACTTTAACTTCCCATATTGTTCCCAGAAAATAACTCAGTAAACTCAAAGGACATATCTGACTTCTATCTAGCTAAAGAAGTAATAATACCACGAGGCACAAGTCAAACAAACTTGTACTTTCCATCTTATGATTTGTTCCTCTAGTACCCCACTCCTGAGGTAAGTTTGTTATGCCAACATGGCCACAGAAGATTGGTGGGTCTGTTGTGACAGCACAGCCAATGAACACGCAGAATGAATTGAAGGGCAGATATAGGAAGGGCTCGGCAAGTCCCACCCTCTCTCTTGCTTCCGGATCTTTGGACCAGAGAGCTGCCTTGTTCGTCCTGTGCCTCAACTTCCAAGCAACACTACCTGTGGGACACCTAATCGTGGACTGTGTTGCTTGAGTTGAGGATCCTTCAAGCCCTACTTCGCCACGCTCCTGGGATATACATCTCTTGAGCTGGGGACTGTTGGACTCTGTCATCTGACTGACTGTTGGCGACATGCTCTGCCGTTTGCTGCATGTAACCAGATAGCCCGGATTGGTCTACAGAGGGCTACTCAGCGGGCCTCAAGATTTGAAGGACTGCCAGTCTTCTAGCTGTCTCACGCAAGTGAGTGGCACCGAGCAATATAATTACTTTATAGTTAACTTTTTCTTTCTTATCTTATATACCTTTCTCAATCTATAAATATATAAAAAGAACTACTAATGTCCTGAATTTTATTTTTCTAAGAGAACCCTGCCTGACATAGCTTGAAACACAATGAAAAACGAAAAAGAGTTGAATCTCATAGCTCATACCTAGTACTCGGTGGTGTAGGAGTTTACCTGTTGGTAACCGCAATTGCCAGACCAACAGCTCAGTGAGAGAAAGAGGCTGTCTACACCTGTCAAGGGCTAAAGGCTCAGAATCCTACCGTGTTATTGTGGGTTCACTAGAGAAACAAACTCACAGACATTCATATGTGTATAAGAAAGAACTTATACAAAAGCATAATTATATATTCAGAAAATATCCCTGCCCTGTCCACATCAAGTCCATAAGTGTGATATTAGGCCATCCGCCTCATATCAGTCTATAAATTCCCCCTCAGACTCATGGATCACATGCAATGATGCAAAATACAGCAAGTCCATAGGCCAGTGGGTGGAAAGTCTTATGTATCCAGTGGTGATGGAAGCATCTTGGAGCTGGCATGGGTCTCCACGTGGCTCCTCCAGCTGCAAGGCTATGGCAGCCATCAGCATAGCTGCAGGTGGCTTGTCAGTAGGAATGCCTCTCAGGGAGACAAGCAGAGAGAGTCTGTGTTTCTCACCTCCAGGGAGAAAGACAGGAGTTCCCAGAAACCTCAGGAGAAGGCCATGCCCACAGACAGACGTCGATGGCTATGACCTGATTGACAGGCTAGACTCCACCTTTTTGCAAGTTGACAGAAGATTTTGTAACTACCAACTTATAGGTTCACCTATAAGTAGCAATTAATTCAATGATAGTGAGTGTGACTGATTCTCAGACTTAGAATGTAGAATACATTCTGGAATTATTTTACGATTTAATTTTACAAATTTAAAACTTTTTGTTTCAAAGGCTTATACTATTCTGACTGTTAACTGTAAGGTTGGAGGTTCAAACCCACTCACCACTCTGTGGGAGAAACATGAGGCTACTGCTTCCATAATGGTTTATATCTAGGAAACCTCACATAAGGTCATTAGGAGTGGAACTGACTGGATGGCAGTGAGTTTGTATGTTTTGGATAAATGTTATTCTATTATTTAATAAAAACATACTGCCATTGAACCAATTCTGACTTAAAGTCACTTTATAGGACATAGTAAGATCGTCCCTGCAGGTTTCTGAGACTTTACATCTGAACGGAAGTAGAAATCCTCATCTTCATCTTGCAGACTGAAAGGTGGTTTCCAATCGCTACCTTGGGGGAAGCAGTCCAAAGCGTATCTCACTAGACCACTATACATCGTTCACTTTGCTCATATTTAGGTGGAGCATAAGTGTGGGACAATGTTTATAATTAATTAATTAACCACATATCGAATTTCTATAATATGTCAAAAATGATACTTGGTGCTGAGAATACAAAGGTGAGGAAAAATGGTTCCCCTCTGGCATGCAGCTTAGTGTTGTCATATTGATTCCCACGGAGACCATCCCACACACAGGTCTGAGGCTGCAAGCGGCCCAGGAGCAGACGGTCCCTTCCAGCGTTGCCGAGAAGCTGGTGGGTTAGGCGCTGTGAACCACCAGAGCTCCATTCCTTTTTGCACCACTTCATGTGCTTGTTCAAGTTCTGTACATCCTCTTTCATGAATTGCCTATTCAGCACATTTTTTTTCTTGTTGAAGTGTCTTCCTTCTTTAAACTTTAAAGTGTATGTGGACATTAAAGGATTAACAACTAGAAGTTTTGGTAAAATACAATCATCATACATTTGAAATCTATCTCTATTAGTAGCGTTGACCCAATTTTGATGCTTTTCTAAGCCGCTCAGTCATGTGTACATTTGTATATTTATACTGAAGACCAATCCTTGAATAAGTCAAACAGTTACTTAGAGATAGAATATAAAACAATTAGGGTTTGGCGTGGTAAGACAGAAGCAATAGGCCTTTAGTAGTTGAAGGATTGCTAATGGGGTATACAGTCTTCTAGTTCAAAATTAGTTATATTGACAATGATAAGAAGTCATTCCTATCTGTCACAGTATGAAAGTGATGTTGAGAATTCAGGATAATTCGTAATGGGCCTACGACAAAAGTTACCAATGCAATTAGCACCCTTATGGGCAATCTCAAATGAAAAGCTAAAGATTGAATTATTGTGGACTATGAACTACATTCTCACCAATGAGGTAAATTAGTAAGGAAACACAGAGTAGTTTGTGAATAAGAAACTGATTTCAATTTCTAAGACCATTAATCTCCTACCTTTTATGGGTAGTAAATTATCTTTAAATTAAAACAAACCAACAGCATACCTGTCAGACTATGTGTCATAACATAACATAACATAACATAACATAACATAACATAACATAACATAACAAACACAGGTTGCCACCAACTTGTTATTAGGACCTCTAACCTACTGTACTTAAATGATTTTGACCAGCAGCTAATATAGAACCAATTTTCCTTTCCAAAGAGGAAAAATAACTTTTAATAAAAAAATTGAAAAAAAGACATACTTTAAAAATTTCTTCCTATGAGTAGTGGATCACATTGAGTTTCTCTAATCACATGTGCACACACAAATCGAGTGGTCTCTCTTATTTGTATGTATGCCAGTTTTTGTTGTCACTGTCGTCCCTGCTGTATGTATTTTACTACCTGACTTCTTAGATAAGAAGAATGGTCTAAAGGTAAAACACCCTCACTCTTGCTCTTCAGTGAATATAGAGTCAGTGACACCGCACCTCAAGCTGTTAGTTATCAACTGGAATGAGCAATGTCTTGAGAACATTCTGTTCATCCCCCACCCAGCATGCTCTGAGGGAAGAGGCCATTGACTTATGGAAAAACCACTAATCACAAAACTACTAACATATAGGTGTGGCAGAAATCACGGTAGCAATTGTGAAAATGTGACTAGATTTATTATTGCTATTCTTAGAGTTTGTCTAAATAGGGAACGACAGTTTCTGCTTTCTGGTGGGGGATGGGAATCGAGAAGATATGGTTGGGCTGCTAACCACAAGATCAGCGCCTTGAAAACACCAGCCACTTCTTGGGGAAAAGAAGAGTCGTGTGACTCCTGTAAAGAGTGACACTTCCAGAAACCCACAGTGGCAATTCTATCCTGTCCTCTAAGCTTGCTATGACTTATACTTGACTCAGTGGTAGTGAGTGCTTGTTGTTGTTTCGGATTTATATCACATTTGGTAGCGAACTTGCCTTAAGCCTGAGTTATACAACTAAAAATTTCGGTGGTTCATTGACTACAGGTATGACTGGATATAGGGATCAATATTATTTCATTGAGATCTTTGTCTCTGCTTCAGATATATATGTGTAATATATATGTACATATACACACACACACATATATATGCAATCACAAATGGCCTCCTTCCTAATTCCTTGGAAAAGGCTCAGGTTTCGTTCGATCAGAATGTGCCCAAAGAAACATCTTCTCTGGCCCTCTCCTTTTGTGTTTGGGGAACTTCTTCAATAACTGGGGGAAAAAACCTGAAGAACAAATTTAGATAATTCTTTGTGTCATAAGATGTTGAAGGGAGAAAAAGAGAGATTGTGGCCACACTGAAGGATGAGTCTTGAGTAACAGATATCTGAAACCAAATCATAGGTTCTGGTGCTTTGGTGGGTTATGAGTTGAGCAACGAACCTCTAGGTCAGTCTTGAAACTACCTGCTATTCTTCAGGCCAAAGAGAAGGCAGTGTATTCCTGCAAACATTTGCAGTTTCAGAA
The DNA here is from genome assembly GCA_004026705.1 of Nesogale talazaci. Lineage (NCBI taxonomy): Eukaryota > Metazoa > Chordata > Mammalia > Afrosoricida > Tenrecidae > Nesogale > Nesogale talazaci. Next base: position 26,775 of record PVJH01017178.1, on the reverse strand, counting down.
ACCACAGGGGCAGTCCTAGTCTGCCCTAGAGGACCGTTCAGAGTCAGAAATGACTCTGTTTGTTTGTAGTTGGCATTGATGATGCTGTCTAGTTCACCTTTACATCCACCAATGTTATGCACCTTTTATGCCTAGTGACTCTGGAGAAATAGTTCGCCTATTTGCATGAGTACTGCAATCAGGCTTGTTGGACATGAATGGGGTTATTTTGTGGAGCTACCTTTAGTCAATTCGTTCTCCTGGAAAAGCTGCACTTTTCTTCAATTATCTAAGAAAGATAACATTGATGAATAGGCTAGATTATGTCATGATGTGAAGAGTTCCCAGTTGTTGCTGTAGGTTTACTTTTGAAATCATTATACAATTTATACAAGGGCGTGAGAGGAGGTGGTGTCCTTCTAAACATAATACCCAGAAACTTTCCAAAGTTGTGTTTGTTATAAAATAGGTAATGACCTTCTAAAAATTAAGTGGCCCCTTGTCAAGATATATTGGTTCAAACGTTATCTGCAAGATGTCTGGAATGACCAACCATTTTAGTATCTCCCCTGTCTGCCACTAATGTCTAAGACATTTCAGTTCTGTGTAACTTTGAGGATAAGCACTGTGATACTCTTAGTTGCCCAAGATGCAGAATGTTTGATATGAGTGGGAGAAGTCACCAGAGACTCAACAGCCCAGTAGAACATTCTTGGGTTTTCTCATAAGATTCTTTCTTTTCTTAGTGCAAGTTGGGGTGGAAGAGGACAAAAATGTTCCAGAATGCCCCTTTGAAAATGAATCATGTGGGGATGAAATGGAACACAGTTGTGCTTCCTGTGCTCCAAAGGACCTGGGGGGATGAAGTGGGAAGACATGCATTCTAGGTGGGTATGTTCAGTATGAAAAGTGGAACATTGACTAATTCTCAAAGAAAAGCAGATGTAGATTCAATCCATTTTATCATTTGAGTAAGAAATGATTATTCCAGATAATGAAAATTATCATTTTGATTACCAAATTTACCAAAGTTATAACAAAACTTAAAACCTCACTTCAAGCTGAATTTTCATCCCCAGCACAAAGTGTATTAGACTCCTTTAAGAGAAAGTTTTTAGTTCTCGGTGGAGACCAAAGAGGTTTTGTGATACAGCAGTAAGACATAACATTACAAAATGCTACCTTAGAAGGCATTTTAAATAAAGTCATGGTAGATGGAGTGAGTAATGTCCTCATCCGGTTTTAGACATTAAGTGAGTCCCATGGATAGCATCCTATAGGAAAGAACATAACTGCCCCACACAGCTTCCAAGGCTGTCAGCCCTACAGTCGTAGACTGCCCCATCTTGGCACTGCTGGGGAATTTGGACGGTTTGCCTTTTTATTAGTAGTTGAGAGTGTAACCACATACGCCTTGGGATCCCTTTATCCTAGCATGGTGTCTAATATTTTTTGGAATACCAATAGCTTTCAAAGAAACCAACTATATGACAATGGGTTTAAAAGCTGCCATCACAAACTAATATCAGGAAATCACTACACTTAAGGATTTGTGGAATGCAATTGGTGGTTATTGTGATTTTCTTTAAATAGGTGTGCTGCCCAGTGGAAGATCAAGAACAGATATAAAATGATATTTTTAAATGTTACAAATTTGTTCTCTTTCTCTCTTGGACCATAAACCACAAATATTATGTTTAAATAATATCCTTATCTTTTTTTCTTTAAGGTAGATATCACTGCTGAGAAGAGAAATGATTAGCTAGTAATGCGAATACAGGATTTAGAGACAGGCAGACACTCTGTGGATCTCGGCTCTGTCACTTAATAGCTCTGTGACTAGGTTACTTGACTTTGCTGAACCCTGCTTCCTTCAATCTGATACTGTCAGGTGCCAAGAGCAGTGACAGAATTAGAAGCCTCAGCCTGTGCCTATCAGACAATATGTTGACCAGAAATATTGAAAGACCATTGCCTGTGATTTCAGGTAGGTGCCAATAAATATTCATTATGCTCTTTCTTATCAGAGTGCTTTTTAAGAGTAAATATCTATTCTCTTTTTTAATATACCTTTAAAATAATCTGTAGTGCATATAAAGCATATAACACTTACTAAATGGATAATGGCACATGGACAACAGATATTTATTTATCCCTTATGTAAGTTGAAAACATTTATTTTTTCCATTGATGGGCCAGATGAGTCAGGGGCCAGAGCTCCTTTCTTCTTGTGGATTCTACTGTCTTCAAGAATGCCATAAATCAGGCAGAGCAGAAAGGAGAATGGAAGATCGTGCTGTAAAGATTCTTTTGGGCCACATCTCGAAGGGAACACCACTTTTAATCACATTCTACTGACTAGAACTCTACTTTGTGGCGACATCTTACCACAAGGCAAGATCAGGAATGGAGTTTTGTGTGCTCAGAAGAAGAGAAAAAAAGTGTGTTTGTGAAACTTCCACTCTTCGCCACATCAGGAAGTTAACGATGTAAAAGCCTAACATGTACAAAATAGAACAAAGTGTATTATAAATAGATGAATATATTTAAATATGATATTTACTACTTCCGGAAGGGTTATAAAACAGGTGGACAGAAGAGGAGATGAAACATGAACTGATACTTAAGATAAATACACTTTCATGGAAATTGGTGTGTCAAACGGGGTGTGCAGAAAATGCGATTGGTGGGCCCAGAGCCCCGGAGTCAAAGCCGGTTCCTGTTCTCTCCTGCAGTCTCCTGGCGCCTCAATCTCTTCCAACATGACCAATGCCACTGTGTCCTTCGCCAAGAACTTCTTGGCAGCTGGAGTGGCCACCGCCATCTCCACCAGGGCTGTAGCGCCCACAGAACGGGGCAAGCTGCTGCTGCAGGTGCAGCACGCCCGCAAGCCGATCAACACGGATAAGCAGTACATGGGAGGGCATCATCGACTGGTTCGTATCCCCAAGGAACAGGGACTCCTGTCCTTCTGGTGTGGTCACCTGGCCAGTGTCATCCGCATCCAGGCTCTCAACTTTGCCTTCAAAGATAAATACAAGTAGATCTTCCTGGGTGGTGTGGACAAGAGGACCCAGTTCTGGCGCTACTTTGCAGGGAATTTCGCATTGGGTGGTCCCGCAGGGGCCTATCTTTGTACCCTCTTGATTTTGCCCATACCCGTCTAGCAGCTGACGTGGGCAAAATCAAAGCCAAAGGAGAGTTTGAAGGTCTGGGTGACTGCCTGGTTCAGATCGCCAAGTCTGTTGGGATGAGGGGCCTGTCCTAGGGCTCCAACGTGTCTGGGCAGGGGATTCTCATCTCCTGGGTTGCCTACGTCGGCATCTGGGACACCGCAAAGGGAATGCTTCCAGATGCCAGGAGAACCCACATCTTCCGCAGCCAGGTGATTGCACAGTCTGTCACTGCTGTGTCTGGGTTGACTTCCTACTCATTTGACACTATTGGTCGCCAAATGATGATGCCAGTGGGGCACCAAGGAATCGATATCATGTACATCGGCATGCGGCCCTGCTGGAGGAAGATCGCTGCTTGGGATGAAGGGAGCAAAGCGTTCTTCAAGGGCGTAGGCCAACGAGCTCAGTGGCTGGGGTGGTGCCTTTGTGCTGGTCTTGTATGATGAAATCACACGTAAGTTATTTCCTAGGGCGCTTCCCTCCTGTGAATGGGCCTGTTGTGTTATATATAACGTCTCATCTCACGCATTCTTGGTGGACAGTTGGCTGTCTAGATTAATGGCAACTACCTACTGGTTGAAAATGGGAAGCGATAATATTCATTTGACCAGTTTTCTCTTAAAGCCATTTCCACGATGATCATGATGATGATGGGACTCAATGCTATTTTTTATTTCAGTCACTTCTAATAAATAAATTTGAAGAAATAAAAATATTAAAAAAGGCGATTGGTGGTTGTAGGTGGGAGGTTAATTCTACATTCTGTACAAGAGTCTGGGAGCAAGTTTGAAATCAAAAGAGGCCCGGAACAGTGGCGTGAGTACTGTGGTCAGAAGAGCAGAGGAAGATTAAATATGCAGCAATCAATTACCTTTCATTCCAGTCGGTCACTGAAAGTTGTAGGAATCATTTTGGAGTACACAAGATTGACCTAAAATTATTCAATTGTTGGTTAAAATGCAAGTGTTTACTCTATATCCATGACTAATTGCATATACAAAATATATCCATATCAAAATTATGCACATAAAGTGAGTCTTACATAGGAACTTTATGGCCCATATAATTTACTCCAGTTTTAGGTCTCTAAATGATGTATATGAAATTATTATAAAAATATGTGTAGCTACCTCCTTTAACTTCTTTATCCTAAGTGCTGAAAGATTTGTTAATAAGGGAAAAAAAGTGAAACAATAGAAATTTCATAAGATCGATAACTCAAGTTAATGGGGGGTGGATATCACCTGAAAACTTGAAGTAATATCCCCAAAATGACCCCTGGAAGCTGTGTACCTGAACAAAAAATTGAGCTGGCTTGGTATCAATATATGTGTCATGAATCAGTTTGTTACGATAACTGAGTTACTGCAAAATGAAACTTTTGTTGTAGAATTGGTTTTTATATTCTTCTCTATTTCTTGTAAAATTAAAATTTCTATACTTTTGCTACAAGACAGTTTGGATGTTATTTATTTTAACCATGCAAGTGGCCTCTCTTCAGAATGTTTCAGAGGCATTCTGTTTACAAGGTCAGTCTGTGGAGTCTGACTCATTTGAGTCTGAACCTTAACAAAGCCACTTTCTAGGTGTGTACTCTTGTCTATATTGCTTAACCTTGCTAAACCTATTTTGATTATTTATAAAATGAGATCATATGTACATCTTAGGATTATTTTCAAGATTAAATGAAAAGCGAGATGGAAGTAAGGCCCTTGGTGGAACACCTGGCACACAGCAAATTTCTAACAAAGCATAAAAATATCAGAGTTCGAGATTTTATGTGACTTATGTATACACTTATTATTAATTTAATATACACAATCCACTTGTAATAAAATGTTCTATTATTGCTGCTTTTACTGAGTCTGCAATGATAGAAGTTTACACATTCCAAGGTTAACAATTTTTTTTATCCCTCTCTTTTTTTTAATCTTATATTCCCCCTGGACATTTTTGATTCAAACAAATTCTTGGGAGGAAGCCAGTACGTACAGCAGGTAAAGTCGAGGGACTGTCTTTAATTGGGAGGAGGGGTGCCCTGAATTGTGCCTCCTTCTTCACCTTCACTTTCTCATGAGTGGTCTTTAAGAGGAGACCCAAAGAAATCTCAATAACTCCATAGAGAAATTTAAAAACCTACTGGTCATTAAGGTGGCTGGTGGAAAGGCAGAATGAGGCAAAATACATTGATTGTTGTGCTAGAAAGAGTCACCTAGTCAACCCTCCTACATCAAATACCCTGGGAATGGGAGACTGCTGATAGGCTCATAAAACCACATAAAAATGCCCCTTGAGGGCTGAGCCCCAGTGGCATCAGTCGTTGAGTGCGAGACTGTGGCCCTCGGGCTTGGCGGTTCAAATCCAGCAGTGGCTCTCAAGAGCAGCACTGAATAGCTCCCATGACCACCAGAGGGCAGAGATGCTCCCCCCCCCCCAAACAAAACAAACAAACGAAAATGCCCCCTGAGATATACAGTGGAGTCAGAAACATGGGGAATTTAGGATAGATGGTGCCTCAGGACTAGTGATGGGAGTGGTGATACTGGGACAGGGTGGATGGATGGTGGAGTAGAAAGGGGGAACTAATTTCAAGTATCTACATATAACCTCCTCTCTGGGGCATGGCCAACAGAGAAGTGAGTGAAGGGACACAATGGACAGTGTATGATATGAAAAAGCAATAGCATTTTGTAAATTATTAAAGGTTCATGGGGGTGGGGAGGGAAATATAAGGAGCTGGAACTGGGGGTCTAGGTGGAGGGAGGATGTTTTGAGAGTGATGATGGCAACAAGTGTGCAAATGAGGCCTGCATACAATTGATGTACGTGTGGATCATGAGGGGAGGTGTATGAGTATCCAATAAAATGATTCATTAAAAAAAGTGGGGAAGGGGAAAGAGGAACCTATACCAAGGACTCAAGTGGAAAATGTTTGGAAATAAATGTGGCAATATGTGTGCAAAAGTGCTTGATACAGATGATGTATTTAATATTATAAGAGCTGTAAGAGCCCCCAATAAAATTATTTTTAAAAATGCCCCCTGAAAGCTGTATATCTGAGCAAGAGAACACTCAAAGCTTGCGACTCAATACCACCAGGAAGTTTTAGAAAATTTTACATTTTTAAGTTGCTTTTATTTGCATCAATCCCCAGATAGTCCTCACTGAGTTTGTTTCTGATAGACAGAAGGGTGGAACGGATTCTAAAAAAGATCCTGAAGTTAACTTGAAGAAAGAACAGTTAGCAAAAAAAAAAAAGAAAGAACAGCGTACTAATATTTGCTGGGAATGTTAAACGAAATAGTCGGAGCTCTTTCTTGAAGAGAACTCTTCTCACTGGTTTGCACTGAAGAGAAGGAGCAGGAGTTGGAGCCTGCCCTGAGGAAGGGCATCATGCTGGCAAGGCCGAGGGGTAGCTAAAAGGAGGAAGGCCCTGGGCAAGATGGACTGGGCTCCACATAAGACAAATTGTGAGGATGGTGCAAGACTTGGCAGCGTTTCGTACATACAGTCGCTGTAAGTTAGAATTCACTCCATGGAACCTAATAACGACAAACAATTTTTTTACAGAACAAATATATCTGTCTTGAAAGAAGTCTCTCTAGAATGATTCTTAGAGGCAGGGATGGTGAGACTTTGGTTCACATACTTTGAACATGTTATCAGGAGAGGCCAATCCCTGGAGAAGGACATCATGTGTGGTAAAGCACAAGGGCACTTGAAGAAGAGGAAGGACCTCAGTGAGCTGCATTGACTCCGCGCTGCAGGAAGGGGCTCAGACATAAGGACACTTGTGAGTCTGCTGCAGGAGCAGGCAATATCGCAGTCTGTTGTGCAGAAGCCATGAGTTTGAACCAACTGGACAACACCTAATAAGAAATACAACAAGAATGTTTTTAAGATAAAAACCTGAAAACTAACGATGGTTCAAATTACTTTCTACAAAGATAAAAAGCAAAGTAGGATAGAATAAAATACTGTGTCTTTTCAGATGGGTACATCAAGGTCAAGAGGTGGCTCATGGCTGAAGCTCAGGAACTTACACTGATAGAGGCACAGACCAGTTTCAGAAATATGTGAGAAACAGGTGGACACTCTTACCACTTGAATCAGTAAATTTAAGACTGAGAAAGGAAACCGAGACAGCCAATTAGTTTGAATAGATGCCCAGATTTCCTGGCATACTGTTGTGGTCTTGTTTTTCTATTTTAATCTACATGTCTGTTTTAAACTCACAGAATGAACAGAATTGGGACTACAATGTGCTTGGACAATTAGAATGATCTGTATGGGAGTTTGGGGGCCCATCCACTCCCAGGTGCTAGTCTTCCCTATACTATGTTTGGTTATTTTCAGAGATATTGCACCCTGCACAAAATGCTTCCAATAGCTATTGTCTTCAAGAAGTAAATCTCAGTAACATCTAATACTTGGTATTATCTCTTTTAACCGAGATCAGGAGTTCCAAAAACAACAGAGTCTTAACAGAACGTGGGGTGAACTTGACGTATTGAATGGGGGAACAGGAGGATGTTGAAGCCAGGGCAGAGAGCAATGCAGAGATCTGCAAAAATAGAACCACAAATCCAAGGTGTTTCCTATGTCAATTTCTCAAAGAGTGGCTTATCATTAGAAGTTAAAACGTTGCAATCTTAAAATATGGATTTCAAGAAAAATTTTATATCTAAATTCACAGATGACAGAAACTATCAATCTTACGGTGTATTCCTAACCTTTTGAATTTCATATGATTGAAGACCACCGTCATATGACACGTTCTTTTATGCTCCTAGAAGAGACAGAATATCGGTTTAGCTGGACCATGACTCAGACCCACAAGACTAATTCTTGTGCTTTTAAGCAAAATCCTCGATCTCTTTGAAAAGACCTCTTTTAAATTGCAGATGAGGCTGGTCTGGGGCAAGGTGTCCCTAAAGAGAAAGTAAGGGACGTGCCAGTGGTAGTGCTCTCTTACTGTGTGCACAGGGTAAATCTAATGCAGATTCAACTAATCTAAAGTTCAACATCTGTTTCATTCAGAGTGGAACATTTGAAATTCAATGCAAAGCAGAACTTTCAAGCTTGGCTTTTATTCTGAACAATTAATTGCAGTCATCAGCTCCTGATATTTTTAGTCTATAAAGCCCCTTAGCTAGACCCAGTGAAAGTCCCGTGAAGTAGCATTGAAATTCCATGAATTTTTATAGACTTCAGTGTTTTAAAAAAGAACCATTGTATTTCATTTTACAATTTTCTGAATTTAGTAGTATTAAATATCTGTAAGATTGAATATCATGGATGAGAGCCTGTCCCATGGAGCCAAACAGAATTGGGTTAGATCTTCCTCTAGTGAATGGTTTTGGAAAAATTATTTAGTCTCTAAATTTCAGATTCCTTTTTGGACAAATGGGGACGGTACTACTAACTACCACATAGAATGACATCAATGACCTAATGCTTGGTGGTCATTTAAGTGAGCTTTAATCACCAAAGCCCAAACCAAACCCTCTGCCATCCCATCAATCTCAATGCATTGCAACACTTCTTATGGGACAGAGTGCAACAGCTTCTTAGGATCCCAGAGACACTAAGTAAGTAATCTTTATGGAGCAAACAGTTTCCCTTTCCATCCCACCTTGCAGTGGCAGATGAGTTTGACCTGCTGACTCAGTGGTGAGCAGCCCAATGCCTAAACCATAACACCACCATAGTTCCTCGGCAAACCATACATAGGTCAAAACATAGCAGTGATCATTTATAACAATCTCAGCAGTAAAAACCTTATTGACTACTGAGCTTTTGACTGTCTTTATAAAACACAGCTTTGGGGTTAAACACACGCTTTTAATGTTTCCAGACATGCAGCTATTTGACTCAGGGAAGAGAAAACAATTTCTCCTTTTTAGCTGGAAATTTTGCCATTTCAACACCCAGGACAATGCCAATATGAAGCATGTCCCCCTTGTCCTTCTTAAGGGCCCTGGTGGTGTGCTGGTGACTCAGAGGGCTGCGATTGCGTGCTCGGCAGTGGTAATCCACCTGCAGGTTGCCATGGGTGCAAGACTGGGAAGCCCCCGGTGGCTCCCTGTGCCTCCGCCTTGACTCAGTGGCAATGACTGCAGCCCTTCTGTACTCTTTCTTCTACGAGCACGATTTCCCGGACTCTGCTCTCATCTGCTGTCAGTCTCCCTCCTACAAGGCTCTCGCATGTTCACATCAGGAGGGAAGAGATTCTATCGCTTTTATAACAGTTGAACCAAAAGCTAAAGGAGGTAAGTAGCTTGCATAAGCTTAACCATGAGCCAGACTTTGCTTCGCGCCCCCTCTATGGTGTCACGATGTAACAGAGCATTCCACAATTCTGCATGGTCAAGTTCATGGGCCAACTTAGCCATTATTTCCAAGGAAGCTAAGAATGCAATAGGTTAATTTAACAAGATGTTAAAATATTGCTTGTTCTATGGAGATTTAAGATATTGAGGCTGTCACTGCTGAAGTCTGTTCATAAAAATAAAAATGGATTCGGTGAATACTGTTTTGGCACATCAAGGCTAACTCAGTTCCAGGGGGTTTCCATGAAGGATCTTCTTTCAAACGTCAGCGAGAGCATGCTTCTTTTTCTTGGTGCCCTTGGATATGTTGTTGTTAGGTGTCATCCATCAGTTCCACGCATGAGGACTGTGCAGTAGCACAGAGCAAAATGCACCGCCTGCTCTGTGCCATGCACACAATTGTTTTCATGTTTCCGCCCACAATTGTAGCCACAGCATTCATCCAGCTTGGGGAAGGTCTGCCTCTTCTTCTTCATTGACCTGCTTTATGAAGGATGATGTCCCTCACCAAGAAGAAGTCTATTCCGACAGTTTGGCCCTAGTACGGAATGGAAGCTCCCTCATCTGTCCTTCTCAGGAGAATTCTGATTGTGCTTCTCCCAAGACACCATAATTCCAATAATTATTTATTCATTATTCTTCCATGTTAGTTATCCAGTTTTCACATGCATAAGGTGAATGAAAATCCCATGGCTTGGGAAACTAGACCAGGAGAGCTAGATGGTGTCCTGAAAGAGATCATATTAGAAAGTCCTCGAGAGAGTAGGAGAAAAAGACAGAACAAAGTTAAGAACCATAAAACCACACAGAGACCAGGAGATAGAGAACTTTCTGGTCTGGGTTATGGTCCTTAGTCTCCTTTTAGGTCCAGATTGAAATTCATCCCTGTGACTCAATTTTTAGCTAAATAATATACAGGTCTATAAGAAACCCTGGCGGCAATGATGTGTGTTTACAGGGAATGAGCGATCACTGATTATCTCCCCTTGCATGGCATCTGTTATAGCCCCAACTTTAGCATAGCCTGAACTTCAGATATTGAAAATATTTTCAGAAACCCTATATGTGCAATTCAGTTATTTCAGATACTTTATACTATCTCATAGGCACTTGTGGGAAATGGTCACTATCAGATCGTAAGGTTGTAAGTGTAGGAGCCCGGGTGGTCTAGAGGTTAGGAGTTGGGCTCCATTTCACACGGTTGGCAGTTTGAAAGCACCAGCAGCTCCACATGAGAAAAGCTGAGCTTTCTATTCCTGTACGCAGCCACAGCTTGGGGAACCCCCAGGGGGCTGCTATGAGTAAGCGCTGACTTGATGACAGTGTATTTTGTTTGGTAAGGTTATAAGTAAGCTTCACTCTGAGGGTATATATTAAAGTTCCTGTGCAAGATGATCACACAAAGCATGTCATTTCATGGGAAGAGTCGGAGAAAATTATGCTGAGTGACGTCAACCAAATGCAAAAGGACAAGCACAACGCGAGTCCCCGAAGGTGAGTATAGTCAGCAGAGTATAGAAGAAACGTCACTTATCTCACAGTATACGGGGTGAGGTACAGGCAGCTGGGTGTAGATCAGACCAAACCCAAGTAGGTACATGTTAATCCAACACAAGATAAAAGGGGGCAAAGGTGGGGGAGAAAAAGGAGGGGGGAGGGAAACCGTGGCATGGGGGAGCAGGGAATTGACCCACCCTGGAGCAGAGTATTGGTTACGTCTCCACAGAATTGGGAGCGTACTAATAAACCCCACGACAGCACACCAAACCATGAGGGCAATGTAGCCCATGTGCAGAAATGCATGAAAAGATTCAGCTACAGGGCAAGCCCCAACCAGAGCCAAGCTGACCCCCTCCCTAGAAGTACGAGTGATAGAGGACAATACTAAACCTACAGACTGGGGAGAGGAGTCAGCTTGCCACACCCACACAAAAGGAAACCAAAAAGGAAAAAGAGTAAGTATTCGTCTAGACCCTATATTGGCCCACCAAGCGTGGAGGAGGATGTCCCTGCAAGAAGCTGCTAAAGCCCTGGGAGGGCTGTAGATTGGCAACAGCTCAAGACACGCTGTCCCCTTCCTGGAGCATATCTCATAGAGGACAATTCTGGGGACACACAGTGGGGAGTTAGTTCAGGCTGAACCCCCCACAGCAGGGTGAACCAAGAAGGGAACATAACAGGGTGGCAATGGGAGCAACACCAAGCCAGAAAAATTCTAAAGGGACCTCCTTAAAGAATCCCCTCAGGACCAGAGAGGAGACAGTCGGGAAGACCAGCAGACAGACCTGGAATTATGTATGCTTTTTCTCTTTTTCTCCCAATTTTTTGTTTCCTTTTTGGTTGGCCTATGTTATTGTTGGATTGCCTACTTATGTAAGATAGGCATGGGAAGCATGCTCAAGAAGGAAGCAATGGGGTCAATAGTCCCTGGGAACCATCAGAGAAGGAAGCAGGGGAAGGAAGCGGTGAGCAAGCCACTCGATAGACAAGGGAACAACTAGAGAGTTAAAATCAACAACAAGGAGGATGCAGAGATCCTGGGGTGGTGGAGCAACAGCAATCTAGCTCAGAGGAAGTGCTAAGAGGCAGAAGTAGGGGAAGAGTGATGGTGGGGAAGGAGGAAGGTAAACGGAAACAGAGGAACAATCTAGGAAGCAAAGCTATGGATTGAGGTGCAAGCATAGGTGTAGACACATGCAAATACATTAGTTTATAAAAATAGAGGTCTTGGCCTATGCACATATATTTATATGGCAATACCCTGTGGTGGGCTTCAGGTCTCTGCTCATATTCTCCCTCAATACAAGAACATCTGGTTCTAACAAACTGGCATTCTGTGATGTCCTCCCTCCTGAAACAATCACTGAAGATAAATGTGCACAAGAAAATGTGGCAAAGAAAGCAGATAGTGCCCAGCTAGTGGGGTCTATAGCATCTGGGGTCTTAACGACTTTAAGTTAAACAAATGACCATCTAGCAGAGAAGCAACAAGCTCACAAGGGAGAAGCACACCAATCTGTGCAATCATGAGGTGCCTTTGTGACCAGGTAACAGGCATCAGAAGATCCATAAGAAACAAGCAAAATCATATTTTTGAGAACTAGGGGGTTGGAGCAGAGACCCAAAGTCCTTCTGTAGACAATGGGATATCCCCATCACAGAGTGGTCACTTGTAAGGGATGAGTCAACCAGGGCACAATAAAGCACCTATAAAGCACCAGCATTTCTCTTGTTCCTTGAGACTTCCTCACCCCCCACTATCATGCTCCCAGGACTGTCTCTCACTTTGGACTAGACCAGAGCATGTACATAGGTACAGTTAAGTGATAAGAGTTCATGACACACATGGAATCCAGGAATGGGAATGGGAATAGTGATACCAGAAGAGTAGTGGAAAGGTAGGAAGAGGAGGGGAGGAAGGGAGAACTGAACACAATGATCGCCACATAACCACCACCTCCCCTGTAGGGAGATGACCAACAGAAACTATGGGGAAAGGGAGACAGTGGTCAGTGGAAGATAAGAAAGTAATAATGATTTATAATGTATCAAGGGGTCATGAGGGTGGGGGGAAGAGAAGCTGATTTCAAGAGCTCAATAGAAAGTAAATATCTAGAAAAGAATGATGGTAACATATGTAGAAATATGCTTTACACAATTGATATATGGACTATTATAAGAGTTGTAAAATAAATAATTTTAATAAAATAATCTTTTAGTAACACTAGAAAGTTCCCATGCAGGCAACCATAAGTTTAAATACATCAATGACATTTCAGAAATTCTTCACAATGATTAAAATAGAATTGCTAGGTAGTTAGAACTAGTAAAGGTCGTGGACCAGGTCATTCCTAAGCTGTGAAATGTTCCTGAAACACTGGAATATTTGTGGTTTATTTGAGGATGGAAATTGAAGAACAATGCTTTGGAAATGATTAAGAAACAAAAGCAGAGTCTGGTTTTCTGGAATCGGGTAACTTTTGTAAAGCAATGTTTATAAATTCATATCCAGAAATTAGTTATCAAATTTCTATCATCTATTTATCAATCATCTATCTATCTAAATTTTATATACATACATACATACATACATACATACATTTATTTAGCCAGAGAATTATTTTGATGTAACGAAAAGATACACAGCAAATTTTTTCTTTCCATGCAATATTTAACTCACTGTTGTCTGTCTAGTCCATTCTGGTTTATGAACCAGACTCCAATAAATGAATGTTTAGTTGAGAAAAGGTAAAATGCTTTAAAAATGATATACTAAACTTTTAAAATAACCAGCTAAAACCCCCAAATGGTGTTGGAAACAGTCCTGTTGTTTAAGTCTGTGTATAACACTGTGCTTAGCCATGCTGATGGCTTGATCAGTCAGGGGCTAACCTGAAAACTGCCGACTTCCTGGAATTGAGCCAAAGGTTGCCCTTGGGGTTGAGATAAGCCAGTTAATCTCCTGACTGAAACAGCTAGTCTAGGCATTGAACTGCTCGGACACAGTCCTTTTGGGGATGTTGTGGATTGACTCCATTCAAATTTTGCCAAGTGTGGAGTCCTAGAATTTGGGGCAAGAATATTGCAATGTGCCTAAGGCTTGGCTAATTCATCTGCTGAGAGAAGCTTGCATCAGGTGGAATGTTGAGTATACATGAGTTATTTTAGATCTGTGCCCAATCAACAATGGGGAACAACCTGCTGCATAAGCAGTCTAGCTTCTTTTATTCCTGCTTGTGGGGGTCAGAGGACTCCCTGAGCGGGTGTGCAAGCTGTTTCTGATCCTCTGAGAGGTTCTTCTGGCTCTGAGGACCCTTCAGAGTGGTGGAGAGGGTCACTTGGGACTGCTGTGTGCTGACGACTCTGAACTGGAAGCCACACACAACATAAAAAGAAGACTTTGCAAAGAGCCAGTACAAAATTTAGGTACTCATTGGACTCAATATAAATTTGAAACACAAATTTTGTCACTACTTGACACTTTAATATAAGAAATACTGAGACAGATAAAGACACAAAATGAGTGTTTCAGAGCCCCAGAAATCTTATCAACCATCAGCAAGAAAAAGAGAATGACAGACTCCAATCGACATTTGGAATATAGCCTACTGACTTGATCTGTTTTGACACTTGTGTCATCTTTAGTCTAATATTGCCACTACCCCCACTTTCTTCAAGATATTTTGGGCTCAGAGGAGGGACAAAACCAGGCCCTTTTTTAACAGCATGACACACCAGTCCAAGTGGTCACATCAAAGAGGAAAGTGACCTTTCAAAACAAAACTCAAACCAAAAGACAGATAGTCGTTGCAGCACTAAAGATTGAGATTGCAAATGAAGTGATAGGAAGATTCAAGACCACGTCAGAAATCTGTCTTCTGTCCTTTTCCCATTCTACATGTTCTTATAAATCTCATCCACACTCATGGTTACCTACGTTCTATGGACACCATTTTTTCTCTATCACTGACTTTACCCATACTCCACGAGCCAGATTCTTTTGACTCTTTCCATCAAAATAGCAGGAATTTTGAATGAAACCCACCACCATATTCTCCTAAAACATTCTTCCAATGTGGGTTGGTTGTACCATCGTCCATTCCAGCCACCATTAGCCTGAAATATTACACTCATTTGAAATTACTTAATCTGCCTTAATTTCATGTCAAACTGGCATCTAAAGTTAGTCACCTCTATCTCCTCTTGACTTCTTTTTCAGTGGTAGGTTATGTTCTCTGTGCAGCAGATTCTGAAATGGAGTTTGGTCTACTGTCCAGGTACTATGGAGTGCCCTTGGGGTCAGCTTCTGAAGAATCGATGGGAAAGATGCTGGAATAGGGAGTGGGAAAAACCAAGCTGTATTGTATGGTCCAGAAAGACTTTCAAAGGGGAAAGGAGAAAACATTTTTCATCCCAAACTAAAACAAACATGTGACAATATGGTTTGATGTTCATAACGAGGCCATAACAAGGAGACTGCATTTCTACTGATGCAGCACTGAGGAGCAGGGAGCAGGGAGCCAGTCTCCCTCAGTGTGAACCATATCTCCTTGGTGACTTCACAAAGCACACAAGTGGACTGTTTGTCAGACGGAGTGTGAGTGGGTGTGCACAGTCATGAGAAGGGGTGGGGGCAGGGATGGAAAAAGAACATGAAGAGAACGTGACTCGCTGGACCATTTTTGGCATTTGCATCGCAGGCTGCTGCCATTTGTTCTCTTGGATAGAAATGATTCGTAATGATACCTGTCATGACTTTGTAATGCCAAGTATGCGTCTAGTTTGGGGAGCTTCAAGAGAGATTGCTGTATAAGGAGTAGAGGGTAAAAGGGAAGCAGAACATTTTGACATTTCATAGTCCTCACACACTTTCTCTTCAGGGTGTTATCAAATGCTGGACTAGGCACTTCTGTGCAGGGGCTTGACAGATATGGTTAAAGTCACAAATCAGTTGACTTTGGGTTCATCAAGAAGTAGAACAGCTAAAGGAAAGAGCAAGTGGATGCAAGTCCCTTAAAGAAGGACAAGCTTCTCCCTGAGGTACACAAAGTTCAGGTTGCAGAGCAGTAGGAAACAATTTTATATAGTTCTACATTTACTTTACAGACTCCAAGCAACAGCTGAACCTCTGATAGCTACCCACACCTTTGGTATTTCTTCCTTTGGTATTTCTACGCCAGAGTCAAGGGTGCAGACCCATGGAGAAGGGTTCCCTGGTTTTTTCAGGATGTCTCTACGATGATAAGAAGCAACAGGAATAGACTCAGGTTTTAGTTTATTCTTGTCGGATTTAGTCTGCTTGTGATCTTCTCTTCTGCTTAGCTGTCTGGAGATATTATGTATACTTATGTGTATATATGTGCAAGTATGTATACATATACACATGGAGATACAAGCATGTATATGAGGTACAAGTATGTATATATTTGAGTGGGTATATGTATACTGGCTATACTTAGGTGATTGGATTCTGCCAGAAAAAGGCTCTATTTTCATTTATTTTTATGTATTGCCTTACAATTTATTAACTACCACTACAAACCTTATTATGTTATCTCATAAGTGAAAAAACTGGAGTGCAGAAAAATGAAACAATCTAGCAAATGCTACATAGTTAGTGAGCAAAACAGTCAGGGCTTGATTGAAAGTTCATGTTTTCTAGCCTGAGAGCTTTGCTAATCATGATGATCAATTTTCCCGAGGGGGCAGAAAAACAAGGATTATAAAAAAAATACCTTTGGGGTGGGGTGGAGAAGGAATCATTACACAATTAAGGCAGCAACAGTAACATCTCTTCATATCCTAAAAACTAAGTGGAATTCCTCTTTTGCAAATTAAAGTTTGTGAAATGAAACAAGTAAACAAAACATTGTGATAACTTGGCAAAGAATTTTACAATTTGAAAAACACCCCTGAGTTTTCCTTAAAGTGCTTGATCACAGCACTTTTAGACATTGTGTTCTTTTAAAATCTATCCACATGAGACCAAATTAACAATAGAAACTCGAAATACAGATAGGAATCCTAGGAGACAGTGAATTCATATTAAAGGGGACAGAACTTGAGAAAGGAAGATGAGAATATGTATCAATTCAATGAGTACAATCAATATCATGGAATTTTGAGCTTGTGAAAATTATTGAATTGGTAAAAGCTCTGCTGTGTATATCCTCAACAATAACACAAAAACATTAAAAAATCTAGTTATGGGTGTAGAAAGTTCAAAGAAATATCTTTAAAAAGTAACATATGCAAAATAAAAGTCTAAAGCAATATAATTATGCACTAGACATATTGTATCATCAAATGCAGTGTTCAGATAGAATTATTCTATGCTAAATTAATCAACAGTAAACAAACTCATGCCCTAAACCTGCCACTGAAGAACTAACTGCTTAATTAGCTTGATCAATGAGAGCCTGGTTTGAAAAGTGTACTATAAAGTAGATATTGAGCAAATCTACTGCAAAAGACCACTTTAAAGTATTAAAACACAAACATGCCCCTTTGAGGACTCAGGGGCACCTGAACGAAGTCATGGTGTTTTCATGCACTTCAAATGTTTGTGAATCCTGAGCACTGGATACGAAAGGCCACAGAGTAATGATGCGTTTGAATGATGGAATTGGCAGAGAATATTGAATGCGTTATAAACTGCAAGAAGAGTGAGCCAATCTGGCTTGGGAAAAGTAAAATCAGACTGCTCCTGTAGAAGGGAGGAGCGTGAAACTTCACCTCCTGCACTTGGGGACATGTCATCAGGAAGGATTCATCCCTGGAGAATGACATCCTACTTCGAGGATCAGTGAAAAGAGGAAGACTCTCCAAGCCAAGGAGAGATACGGTGGCTACAACAAGGGGCTCAAACATTGCAGTGATTGCAAGGCTAGCACGGGACAGAGCGGTGCTTTATTCGGTTGTATACATGTTCACTCTGGGTCAGGTCAGACTTCCTAATAATGTACACACACACACACACACACACACGAGCAATGATGGGTATTGGTTCCAAAGGAAAGGGGATGATTTTGAAGCTAAGAATAATTTTTAAATTGAAGAGGACGAAACGACAGAGTCTTCTGGCTCCAAACGACAGACTTAGAGGCCCATGGAGGAGGAGGCAGGTGAAAGGCAAAAGGGAGGAGAACTTTCAGAGTCTGTCTCATGGAAAGGTGACACACTCAAAGAGGACTCCTCAGCAGTGACCCGCTGGCTAAGCTGGACTCTACCCTCAGACATTCACGCAGGGACAATTGAACAAAATCCCACTGCCGTGCCGTTTTACTCATTGCTTTTTCCCTTCTGGAAATAGATGTCCATTTCTTTTTCTTGGGAACTGCTTATTTTCTCATTCCAGTAAATTTGAGTGAGGCCTACTAGCTACAAAACACTTTTCTGGACCATCGGGATTGGGTGATGTGTGATGGAGTCTTGGTTCTCTGTAGGAACCACACCGGTGAATCATGTATAAAAATGTAGAAAAGAGACTTAAGGTACTTAAAGAAAATGACTCATGCAACAGATGGCCTTACCAAGCCACAGGCTGAAGACTTCTTTCAGGCCGTGCAATTGCAGGGGCTGGGTTACTGCTGGCTGTCTTTTCTTCAAATGGGGAAGCTGTGGGAGGAGGCTGGAGAGAGATCCAGAGTGCTGTGCTCCAGAGGGAAGGGAAAAGACAGTCGGCGATTCTTGTGGTTGTGAGGTGCCATCCAGTGGGTTCCAACTCATTGTCGGCTGAGTCACCCCTGAACAACACACCACCCTCGCGATGGTTCTGACGTGTGCGCACATTGCTGCAGCCACTGCGTCAGGCCGTCTGGACAAGGGCCTTTTTCTTCACTGCTCCTCTTCTAGACCAAGCACATCGTCCTTTTCCAGAGACAAGCCTCTCCTGACAACATGTCCTGAACCTGCCGGCACCAGGAGGGAATGGGGCCAGCAAAGAAGGAATATTGGTACTCTTTGTGGGAAGTTGTAGCTGTTGCTGACAGCCTGACCCACCTGGGGGCAGCTACCATTTGGATGGCTGTAAATTGCATCTCAAAGATCTGCAAAATGGAGGAGTCCTGGCTCATCTCCTGATTCTTGAGAGAGGCAGTTGGATCGGAACTCATGGGTACTTAGGATAAGGTTTCCAAAGTCTGTTCTTTAGAAAGAAGGGCAAAAAATTCAGGAAGGAGTTATGAAAGTGCTTTTACTTATTTATTTATTTAAAAAATTTAAAAGCCTCCTATTACTTTGCAGCTGTAGGATTTGGGTTAATTTGAATTGGTAAGCTCTCTCAGAGGGCATCTATAGCATTTAGAAAAAGGACAGTTAATTTGCAGCAGATATGAGCTTTTGTGCAAAAGCAAAAAGATGTACTGTAACATATGATGCAGATCACTTTAGAGTAATTGAACCATGGCTTCTGCATGCTTTCCATGCTAAGCTTATCTCGATCTGAAGCCTGTATAAAGTCTTTTTCCATTTACATAACAGGGCAAAAGATTATTACAACTAAAATTAGATCCATGAATTGCTATGCATAGGGCTTTGTAGTATAATCAAATTATGATAAAATAGCCTTTATTTCTTTATAACTATATAATGTAGTTAGGTTCTTCAGTAATTTGTTTAGAAGTAAAAGGGTGGCAGCTCTATCTTATTATGTTAAAGCATCACTGATTTTTGGCCAAATTGACAACCTTGCTTGATTGTTTTTGAGAGGTGCTTATTAAAGAATGGGGAGGAGCCTGATAAGGTTGAACTTGTTTTCCTTTCTCAGCCTTTTTCCCTTTTGTGTTTAAAATGGGCAGCCTCTGTGAGTCCTTCCTACCCAGCTTTGTCATGTCAGGGGCTAACATGACCCGGAGAAAGTGCCCATGCTCATTGGTTATGGGCAGATAAAGCCCAAAGCCCACCACTCACTGTAGTCCTGGAGGAGTCTTAGCTGTTGTCTCCCCAGATTCTGAAGAGTGCAAATGACAGAAATCTTGCTATCACAAGCTATTCTTGTCAAGATGAGAACAAGGGAAGAGAGGAATCACTAACTGAAAGGACTGAAGAAAGAAATGGCTAAGTTGGAAAAGAATGAAGAAAAAGAACAAACAGAAAGAAGAGAACAGTAAAACTATCTCAAGGATATGACTGGGAAAGGCATGGCCCAAATGGGGGAGTCGGGGAAGCTTAGATGCTCAGTTGCAAATTGAGAAGTCAGAGGTTCGAACTCACCAGCCCCTCCATAAGAGAAGGCTGTGGCACTCAGTTTTCATACAAATTGCAGCCTTAGACCACTCTGGGGCAGTTCTAGGCTTCCCTATAGAGATGAAGTGTTGGGATCGACTTGACAACAATGGGTTTGGGGGTAAAAGAAGCTTCTGGCATGTGTAAGACCAGATTTCTGCACTCTTTTTTGAGCCTCTGAAAATTTCTTGATGGCTCTATTGAGCAGAACTGCCTCCCCCACCCCATTTGATATTACCATCAATGTTAAAGGTAGCAGGAGCTGCAGAGGTGGCATTTTCTTCTAATTTAATTTTCAGTTGCTGAACTCAGTTACTGACTCTTTAGAGCCTAAGGGAGGATGAGCCTTTGTTAAAGCATGGCTGTTAACTTTCACTTTTCTTCTCGACTGCAGGAGACCTAAAGGCCCACGCTCAGGCTAAACTAGGTGAAACACCGTTGTGGGCGAAAAGCCACACCAGCAAAAACGTCACACACATTTCAACATCAGTTGTCTTCCGTATGCCACCAAATGCAACCTTCATGCAGACAACGTAGTAATAGAGTATTAAGTTTGTCATTGCTCTGTGGATGCCATGACCTATAATTTCCAGGTGAGCCTGTGTTAGGACATATGTGGTCTCTGTGTAAGAGCTCACACCCATAGAGCTGTGCAATTACATGAAGGCCAGACTTCAAAGGCTAACCTGGTTTGGTGCTCCCTGGGCATAGAGATTCCAAGTTCAACCATTATAGGTAACCTATTTAGCACGTGTTGGGAGATTCTTTAATGTAGAGCATTATGAAGTGACGTCTCCTTAGTATTAGTCCTCGAGAATAACTAAACCCTGGATGGAGAACGATGGATGATTGACTCTAACCTAGGATATGAACGATTGTTAAAAGTCATACCATAACAAATGCCATGACTGACTTCTGCTTCCGTGTCTTTAAGGAGCGCATCTTTAAGCTGACACATCTGGTGGGGCCTGGCTTGCTGACCACATTCCAAATGCCTAGTCATACCCAAGGAGGGCCGAGTGTCTCAGGAATCCTGCTGCTGCTCACAATCACTATGTCTCTGACGTTTGTCACATGCAGCTTTCTCCTCTCCCCTGACACTGATTCTGTCCTTGACATGGCGCAGAAAGACATTTAACACTACCTTACAAGTCCTTCCTATAGAATTGCAAACGTAATTGGTTCTACCATTTGCTCAGTGCCTTGGGACTGCCAATGTAATGCCATTAACTTCCTCCAAACAATAGGAACTTGGGGCGTTACTGCATAATCATTCCTTGTCCAATATCATGTACATTTGCTTTTCTTGAAGTAGCAGCTGCCTATGAATCATGCTAAAGCATATGGATAGAAGAGCTACAGAAGAGAGATTTGGTTGGATAGATGGCTAATGCATTTCACCTGTTCTTATTTTTAAAGAGGCAGTGATATAAAATAAGGTTTCTTTAACAGTAGAAGAAAACAAATCCGATTTCCAGGGAAGCTCGTGCTAAAGGAGTATTTTATAAAGATTTCTTTCTTTTTTAACCTACAGTAAGAAATATGTTTTACGTTTTGACCCATTTATTGTAACATACAAGTTCTTGCTAAGAAACCATGCCATGTGATCTGTGCTCTTTCATTCTATTTATTTCGCTTGAAAATGCTAGTTACAACCTACATATGAATTCCTTCATTACTCACCATTGACTGTCCATGAACTGCTTTTTAAAGCATTTTGAAAGAAAAGTACATGGAAATAATAATTAAAAAACTGAAATTCAATGAGAATTAATTAGAAACACATGAGAGTCATATACTCTTCCCAAATACTGGGGTATTTCATTCTTTTTATCTTAGGTGTTGAATTTAATTGCGGATTATTTTAGAAAGATTTTGATGGGAACTAGCCATCATTATATATACTGAGTTCTATATAATGTCTCAAGCCAGTTTGTTACTAAGCACAATATTAAGATTCTTTTATGCTTATTACTTTATTTACTGTTCAAAATAACAGTATTAGATAAAAGGTCTACAGATGAACAAAATCAGGCTGTTAGGTAATCTGTCCAGTTCATCATGGAGCTCATGATGGAGGCCACTTTCTCTCCAATCGTTGGCCTTTTTATCTGCACCCCAGAGACCTTGAGCCAGAGAATGCTGTGTTAGCATCATCGGTGGAGCTCCAACCACACATTCTCCCTCTCCTTCACTCAAACTTGATATCACCTTTACCTATTTCTTAAACTAAAAAAAAAAAACGTGTTCAATTTTTTAAGTATTCTAAAGAGACCTCACATGTAACACCTCACCAATTTGACATTTTATACTGTAGCAGTTCGCTTATATCACTCTTCACGAGTGCCTTAGAGATATCACAGACAGATTGGAAATTATACCAATTAGTCACCTATCTGAAAAGCCTAAACAAAAGCACAATTGAGAACCCTTTCCTAAGACAAAAATAATAATTTCAAGGCATTTCCTTACCTTACCAGTTTCTGTTGAGTAGACTCCTTGTGTTAGAATTGAATTGTCCTTTAAGGGGTTTTTAGAGGTCTATTTTTCAAAAGTAGGTCACCAGGTGTATCTTCTGGGGCACCTCTGGGTGAATTTGAACCCCTCACCATTAAACTAGCAGTTGAGTGCATTAGCTGATTGCACCACCCAGGGCCTCCTTGTAGCTATTATTGCTTTTACTAAAGGATTTGTCCATTAGGCAAAGAAGGCATTATATTGAGAATACAATTGCCAACAATAGAACACTATCTTTTGCTCCTTGGTTCCTTCTGTGACCTAGTTGTTGAAGTGGAGCTTTCAGTTAGTAGAAGCAGGCAATAGAAATGGACCTCAACTTAATTTTTATGAGAGATAGATGAATGAATGAATACATATACATCTACTGATTTCAGAACATATGAATATATTTACTTATATATAGCATCTTATTTTCCAGGGAACTGATGTATAAGCAAAGAAATCTAGAAATCAGAAGAAACTAGAAGTTGAAATTTCACATAAAATATAATTGGCTTGGTTAAGCAGTTATCTTTTAAGGCAGTCAAAAACAAGTTTAAGCTACAATGGATAACAGGACTGGTATGTCATGCTACATACAAAATGCAACTCAAATGTATTACTGTGCTAATCTATAGAATGAAAATGATAACATTTATAGGAGGCAACAGAAGGGTAAATTTTTAGACACTATGGACAAAGTGAAGAGAAAAACCCATGAAACAGGAAATTATATTTAGAAAATTTACATATGATAAAGGTTTGATATCCAGAATATGTAATGGAATCCTACAACTGGTCAATAGAAACAAACAAATATAAATAAAAGGGTAAACAGCTTGACTAAAAAAATTGATAAAAAAGCTTGAATACACATTTTTACCCAAGACATAAGACATGTGAAAAAAATGCTTAATATCATTGATCATTAGGGGAACTCAAGTCAAAACTGTTTTACCCTTCTTAGGAGGTTTATAGAGCCCTTGTGTGGTGTATTATTCTTTGGACTATTAGTCACAAGGTCAGCAGTTCAATTCCACTCTGGGGGAGAAAGATGATCCATTCTACTCCCATGAAAAGTCACAGTCTCAGAAACCCAAAGGGCCAATTCTACACTGTCTAATGGGATTGCCGTGAGTCAGAAATCACTTGCTAGCAGATGGTGAAAGGACATTATAAGGAGCCCTCATTGCACTGTGATTAAGCACGCCACTGCTAACAGGAAAGTAGATCTTATGAACCCATCAGTCATCCCTCAGGAAAGAGCTGATCACCTGCTCATAGGAAGCCTCAGGGGGCAGCTTTATTCTGTCCCATCGATCCCTGCACCCAACAAATAGCAAGGTGGTCTTTGGGTGGGGTAAATGCTTAAGTGCTTGATTAGGTAGAAGATTGGAGGTTAAAATCTACTCAGAGGTTTCATATGAAAGATCTGGCAATCTGGTGCGTCATAGCCCTGGCAATTCTATGGCGTGTCATCCTAACTTGCAGTACCTGGGGTTGACAATCAGAATCATCCCAGTTCAACTGAAAAGGATAGCTAAGATCAGAAAGAGTAGAAAGCGATAAGTTTGGGTGAGGTTATGATGCAATTGGCATCTTCACTTATCACCAAGAGGATTGTAAAATAGCACAGCTGCTATGGAAAACAGCATGGAGGTTGTTCTGAAAGTGGAATAGAAAATTACCATGTTGTTTCTAGATGTGGCTGAGTTGCTTCTGACTCATAGAGATGCTATGTATGACACGATGAAATATTGAACCGTCCTGCACCACCCACCAAATCATGGCTATATTTGAGTCTGGTGTTAGAACCACTGGGTTCGTACTTTTCTTTTTTCAGACCCTCTACCTAATATGACGATCCCTCCGAACCACAAGCATGATATGCCCAAAGTACATGAGCGGAAGTCCCTCCATGCCCCTGGCAGGAAACATTTTGACTGTGCTTCTTCAGAACACATTTGTTTGATCTCCTCACAGTCCATGACATATTCCGTATTCTTCGCCAACTCTATTGTTCAAACACATCAATCCTATAGTTTTCTTACTCATTTTTTTGGCATCATTGCTCTCCGGTGGTGGGAGTAGGAGGCCCAGCCCCACTGCTGGAAGTGAACCTCCGTTCCAGTGGGCCGCAGTTCTGCGCACAACCACTACGCCACTGGGGCTCAGCCCTCTTACTCACTCTTAAGTTCTTTCCTGCATATGAAGCAATTGAGAATACCATGACTTGGGCCACACACACCTTGGTCTTCAAAATGACTTTTGCATTTTAATATTTCTAGCAGATATACCAATGCAATATGAGCATGTTTCAGAAGTTTAAGGGAAATTTGAAGTAAAAAAGTAATTTAATTTTCCCGCAAACTTTTAGAAGCCCTCTGATATGTCCTTTACTTTCTTGACTGTTTCTCCCGAGGGAATTTATTCTGGATTCAATTAAAATTAAAAATTAAAAAATTCAATACATCATTTTATTGGGGTTTCTTATAGCTCTTATAGCATTCCATACATCAATTGCATCAAGCACCTTTGTACGTGTGTTGCCATCATCATTTTAAAGCATTTCTTTCTGTTTGAGCCTTTGGTATGAGCCCCTCATTTGTCCCTCACTTTGAATCTTGACCTTTGCTGTTGGTATGTGCCGTCTTTCCAGTCCCTATGACAGCAGACTCAGACCCTGCGGGGTCCTGCGCCATCACCACACTCTCCTTGTGCTTGAGCCCATTGTTGCAAGCACGGAGCCAATCCATTTTGTGAAGGGACTTCCTCTTTGTCACCTCTTTTCACCCCTTTATTTCACTGAGCACGAGGCTTGTCTTTAGGACCTGGTCTTTCCTAACATGATCAATGTACTTGAGACAAAATCTTGCCATGCATGCCTGTCAGGAGCATTTGGCTGTCAAAGTGAAATTTTTGACATCAATAGTTTTCCTATTTATCATGATGTGGCCTATTGGTCTAGCTGCAATGATTTTTGTTTTCACTGTATTGGGGTGTAGTCCATAGTGAAAGCTGTTTTCTTTGATCTTCATGAGGGAGTACTTCAAGCTCTCTTCACTTTCTGTAAGCATGGGCATATCACCTGTATATCAAAGGCTGTTAATGAGTCTTCCTCTAATCCTGATGCAATGTAACTCTTTACATAATCCAGCATCCAAAATTATTTGTTCAATGGAGATTGAATAAATATTGATACAACCTTGATGCACATCTTCCTTAATTTTAGAACTTTCAGAATCTCTTTGCTCTCTTTGAATGACAGCATCTTGGTCTATGTGTGTGTTACACATGAACACAATAAAATGGCTGGAATTCCCATTGTTTGCATCATTAATTGTTATTTTTATTATAATCCACACAATCAAATATATTTGCATAATCAATAAAACACTGATCAGTATATTTCTAGAATTCTGTGTGTCCATCCTAATTTCATCTGAAATCAGTGATATTCCTTATTCCACATTCTCTTCTGAATCAGATGTGAATTTCTGGCAGTTCCTTGTCCCTGTACTACTGCAATTGTCTTTACACTATCTTCAACAAAAGTTTATTTGAATGTGGGAAACAGATGCACTTTTCAACAAGTGGTGCTGGAAAAAATGGATATCAACCTGTAGAAAAATGAAGCAAGACCCTTACCTCACTCCATGCACTAGAATAAATTCAAGGTGGATTACAGACCTTGAAGTAAAACCCCAAACTATTAGGGCCATCAATGAGGGAATTGAGAACAATCTGAAAACACTGGCACAAGGACTACATAGGCTAACAAATAGGGAGAGACACAAACACAGAGGAGGCTTAAATAGACAAATGAGATATATTAAAGATTAAACACCTGTGCACATCGAAAGAATTCACCAAGAGAGTAATAAGAGAGCAGACAGACTGGGAAAACATCTTTGGCAATGACAAATCAGATAAAGGTCTTATTACTAAAATCTACAATACCCTGATAGCTTCCAAAAAGAGCAAAACTAACTGTCCACTGAGGAGATGGGCAAAGGAATTAAACAGAAGTTTCACAGAGGCAGAAATCAGAGAGGCCAATATAT
>PVJH01017177.1:0-48555 GCA_004026705.1 Nesogale talazaci | reverse complement strand
AATATTAGGAAACAAAGGATGTATGGATTGTTGAATGAAAAACCAATTTGCTGTGTATATTTTCACACAAGTCACAATAAAAAGTTTTTAAAAAATAATTGAAGTTAAAAAATACTTAACCAAATTCAAGTATGCTCATGCAAAGAAGAGAAATCTATTGTGTAATTGTCACCAAAGTCATAATAAAATACTTGAAAAATTAAAAAGAACCACATCTTATACCTTATACATTGTGGCAGCCATGTGCTTATGTTAATTTTTATGATTGAAATGTAGGGGTGGAGCCTGGCCTGTTAATCTGGAGATAGCCATTGAGTAGCCATTGAGGCCTCTGTATGGGCATGGATTTCACCTGAGACTCCTGGGAAATCTCACGATATTTCCCTCGTGAAGATGATGTTGGCAGTTAGTTTCAGAGGTAATTAATCACAGGCAACACAGAATGGCGGCGTCTGGGAGGCTGGAGTACCCAGTGGAGAAACCACACGGCTTTGCCCTGATGGATCCGGACCTCTGAGGCTGGGTCAGCCACATGGAGGCCTTTTCCAGCGATGAGTTGCTTCTGCCACCACGGGACGCTGTTGATGGACCCTGAGCCCAGGAAGCGAGGAGCCATGGGGAGACCCTTGTCAGTACTGGGACTCTGTAGCCACTGACCTGTGACTTCGTGAGTCAGAAGGAGACTTTATGGACTGATTTTGGGCATATGGGTTAATATCGGACTTGTGACTTTGAGCTGGAATGGGCTGGGATGTTTTCTCAATGTCCTGTTCCTCTTGAATATAAACCCATTCCTTATATTCATATGTGTGTGTCCTTGAATTTGTTTCTCTAGCCTACCCCGACTAACACACATACTGCTCTGAATTTCACACACATAATATTCAGGTTTTTTCTTTTTAAACATGTCTTGCTGTAAAGAATGCATATAAGAAGGCATGTACCCACTTGATCAGTTACATTGGTTATATTATTCCAGTGTGCATCCGGTCTCACCTTCCTTTTATGAATTGATCCTCTTCCAGTAATATAAGTCACTACCCTTAAAGTTTCTATATAATTTTTGGAATTATTATTCTCATTTTGGTGCCATATAGACAGTTCTTAAGAGAACATAATGTTCAAATCATAAATCTTTTACTAACTAAGCTACCCTATGATTTGATTTGAAGTAAACATATTGGAATATGTTTGGATTAAGGTTCAAATAAAGATTACCTCAGGGTGAGAGTTTCAGGGGTTCACTCAGCTTCCATAGCGCCAGGAAATCTAGAGTCCATTTGAATTTCTAATTCTGTTCTGATTTTCCACCTCTTGGTCAGCATTCTTCCATTGAAACTTTGATGAAAATGTTCACCAAAAGTAGATGGTTACCATCCAACTTTTCTGTGACCAAAGAGAATGAGTTTCTTTCATTTTTCATTTTGGTTATTTGCATATGTTCTCCTTAGTCAAGCTAAATCTTAGTTATTTAAAAAAAAAAAGCCTCCCCCCCTTCCCCACCTGTGCTCTTACTGATTCTCTCCATTGCTTTTCTGGTTTTTTATATTCTGCTCTTTCTTTTGGTAGATTTAGACTTCATTTAAGAAACCCTAGTAGTGTATTGGCTTATTCATTAGGCTACTAATCACATGGTCAGCAGTTTGAAACCACAACACTCCTTGGGAGAAAGGAGAATTTCTGCTCCCCAGTGGAGTGATGTTCTATGAAACTCACCTGGGGACAGTTCTATTCTGTCCCAAAAGTCTGCTATGAGTCAGTCTCTACTCAATGAGAGTGAGTTTGACTTTTGAGTTGAGACTTGATTTTTCTCTTCTCTCTCTAGTTCCTAGAGTTACCCAAGGGTATTGAGCTGAGATCTTTCTTACTTTTCCCTGCAGGTTATTTGTTGCTTCCTTCTGAGTTACTTTCTGAGTGCTGTTGTGGCAGCATCCTATTTTCTTTGGTATATCGTGCTTCCCTTTTCATGTATCTCTGAGAAGTGTGTGATTTCTTGTTTGGATTCTTCATTGCCCCATTGGCAGTTGAGTAGGGTGTTATTTCATTTCTATAAGCTTTTATGTTCCATTTTTGTTTTTGTTTCTGTCATTGATTTTTAAATTAATTCTATAGAGCTCAGAGAAAATATTTTGTATGATTTCAAACTTTTTAAGTTCATCAAGATTTGTTTTGTGATCACATATATGATCAACCCTGGAAAATAATCTATATGGAGTGGAATAAAATATATATATTGTGCTGTTGTTATGTTGAAGTTCTTGCCAAATCTGCTGTCTAGTTGGCTTGTAGTGTCATTCTCAATAAAGGATTGATAAAGCAAAAACTGACTATGATGATGAATTTAGGCGATTGTCTGAAGATAGGTAAGAAGAAAAATTCCCAACAATAGGATAAAACATATTTTAGCCTCCATTTAGGAAGGTTTTGCTGTAACATTTTGTAAGATTTGGACTCAAGAAACAGATATGATTTCATGAGAAATTATATTGTTATAAACCCAATCATAGATCCATGCTGTTCTGTCTAAAAAAATAATTTTAAAAGGTTAAAAAATATTTTCAGATTTTATTCCAGTGACAGAGATCAATTTCATTGATATTTACTCTTAAATAAGACAGTGCTATGACATTCATCTAGATACTGAAAATTCTTTCCAGGAGCCAGAGACTGCTGAAAATACACCAACACTTGCCCAAGGGATAACTGATGTAGTCTCCAATGCTGGCTTTCTACTTCTGAGTTCTTTGAATAAAAAAAGATGTGAATCTATTTTAAATTCCTTGTTTACACAAGGATATATAGGAACAGAAGCCACATCTGTTTTATTTGTTCTGTCTTGCTGTTTATAGAACTTTGCTCTATGACTTCAGATTCCAAATGAGAAGAGTATGTCAAATATGAAAATCATAGTTAGATAAAATTTAGTTAATGAAGTTTCCATCTTATTATCTAGGCTACATAATAGTATTTTATATCAAACCTGCCTGGTCTCTTGTGGTTGTCACTCACTTTTTATGATAAAAAGACAGAAAATTTTCTTGGTGGTGCTAATTCTGAAAGATGATGAAATATTAAAATTTTAGGGGCTAAAACTAAATATTAAGATTCTAGGTCTAATATCACCTTTGAATTGAATGTTTCTAATTAGAAATCTACTTAGTACCATAAGTAATCTGGTTTGTAGGAATATACTTGGACCCCTCACCAAAAGGACTCAATAAGGGGTTTTAGTTTAGAAGGTAAACAAAATAATGCTAATAAAATTTTTTTATTTTTCTTAAAGTAGCTTCAAGAAAGTTGGACCAATATTTTTTTTTCTTTCAAGACAATGAACTTGGCTTTTCTTAGCTGATAGCCAGGACTGTACTAGGATTCTTTTACTGAGAAACCTTATTCAATCCAGTTCTGATCTTCACCCTTCAGACTTGCTTGTTCCCCAAACTCAGAGAACATTGAAAAGGAACATGATCTGAATCGTTTGAAAATTTTAAAACTGATGTTTTGACATTGAGGAAATATAAGTTCACAGGATTCTTCAGAGAAAATTTATAGAGATAGAAATACCATCTTCAGATATGGAACAATGATATCATCACTGATATCAGATGAATCACCAGAGAATGCCAGAAAGATGTCTACTTGAGTTTTACTGATTCTATAAATACATTCAATAGTTTGTATCTAAACAAAGAATGAATATCATTTTGAAAAATGTAAATCCCAGAATTTCCTTTTACTCATGTGGAACCTGAATATAGACAAAGACAAATATGAACTTGAATTTCAAACAGAACAAGAAGATAATATAAAGTTTTGAATCAGAAAGTTGTGCATCATAATTATATCCATTCATTATACTTACTAAATATTTATGCTGAGCAAATAATCCAAGAAGCTGTGCTATGTGAAAAACATGGTATCAATATGGAAGGAAGACTCGTTAACAGCCTGTGATATGGTAATCACACAACCTTGCTTGCTGAAAATCAAGAGGATTTGAAGATCTAAGAATACAACATTCAGTATAGATTCAGTCTCAGAATAAACAAAAAATCCTCACAATTGGCCCAATAAACAGTATCATAAGAAATATGAAAATAGTTAAGAATAACCTTTACTTGGAAGATGAAGGCCCATGTAAGAGCAATCAAGTTCGGACATCTGCTTATACCCTCCCTATCTGCAAGAACACTTTGTTCTAACAAACTGGCATTCTGTGATGCTCACGCCCCCAGCACAATCGATGAAGGCAAAGTGGATGCATAAACAAATGTGGTAAAGAAAGCTGATGGTTCCTGGCTATCAAAAGATAAAGCATCTGGGGTCTTAAAGGTTTAAGTTATGGAGGCAGCCATCCAGCAAAGAAGCAACAAGTCCACATGAAAGAAGCACACCAACCTCTGTGATTATGAGGTGTCAGTGCTGGGTAACATGCACCAGAAGACCCATAGCAAACACATAATCAAAAGTTATATTTTTGAAAACAAGAGGGATCAGAGCAGAGACACAAAGCCCATCTGTAGACAATAGGACATCCCCTCACAGAGGGGGTCACAAGAAGGGGATGTATCGACCAGGGTGCAACAAAGCACCTGGGAAACACAATGACCCCATTATTATCTTTTACTGCAGGTTCGACCAGAGCATGTGCACAGGTACAGATAAAAGATAAAAACTCACAATATACAGAATCCAGGAACATTATGAGAGTAGCAATACCAGAAGGGAAAAGGGAAAGTTGAGAACCAATTGCAATGATCTACACATAGTCATACACCTACCCTTCAGGGGGATGAACAGCAGAAAACATGGGGGAAGGGAGACAATGATCAGTGTAATATATGAAAATAATAATAATTTATAATTTATCAAGGGGTCACAAAGGTGGGGGTGGAGGGGGAAAGAGGGGCTGATACTAGAGGCTCAGTAAAAAGTAAATGTCTAGGGGAGTTGATATCAGGCGCTGTAGTGGGAAGAGAATGCTTAGAAAATGATGATGGTGGCATATGTGCAAACGTGCTTGACACACTGAATGAATGAATTCATGGATTGTGATAAGAAATGTAAGAGTCCCCAGTGAAAGCATTTTTTAAGAGAAGGTTTAAATGTCACCCTTCCATAAACATAGTAAATATTCTTCTTGGATTAACATGCACAATATTTATAAGAACCCAATCAATTGTCATTGACAAGGGTGGTAATTCTAAAGTTCTATGTAGCTATATTACATTTAGTTATGCTACTTAGTTGCGCTGAGTTATATTGTACTTAGTTACAACTTAGTTATATAACTCCAGGCAAACTTCAGTTGCATGACCAGGCAATGTGTCATCTTTTAGAAAACCTAGTGACTAGGTCCACCCTGAAAGGTCCAAATAATAGACTTACTGGGAACACACATAAACTACTTGTCATACATGTGAATGGACTTTCTAATAAGTCAATTTTCTAATTAGTGTCTTTTTTCATGGAAGTAGAATAAAGAGCTATAGGTATATATGACTCACTTTGCGAGGGAAGATACTGATAAAAGGCAAAATAGTTTTATTCAAAAAGAAAGTAAATGTCTAGAAAAGAATGATGGCAGCATATGTACAGATGTTCTTGATGTATGGAGTTTTGAGTTTTAAGAGCCCCCAATAAAATGATCTTTTAATAAAAAGAAAATCAAATGATGTATTACATTGTGCAAGTCTCCTGAAAAAGACTTCTTCAGTTCTGCAGTTCAAACATGTCACTTGAAGGACAAAGCTGTGCCTGGCCCAAGCCATGGTATTTCTGATCACCTCATCTACATAAGGAGCCCCAGATGTTGAGTTGTCAACCAAAAGCTCACGTGTTCAAATCTCCCATATCCTTTGCCAAAGAAAGAGGAGGATTTCTGCTGTCATAAATATTTTAAGTCTCAGAAGCCTGAAAGGGCAGTTCAAGTCTGTCCTATAGGTTGCTATGAGTCAAAATCAACTGGATGGCAATGAGACTTTATTTATTTACATATCTATTTTGAACATTGGATAACAATGAATGCATTTGATTTATGGTATTAGGAGAAAAAATTTAATATATCATAGACTTCCAGAAGAGTGAGAAAATTTTTGTTGGAAAAAGTACAGCCAGAATACCCCTCAGAAGAAAGGATGGCTAGACTTGATCACATGTATTTTGTACATGTTTTCAGAAGAGACCTGTCCCTGGACGAAGGCATCATATTTGTCAAAATGCAGTGGCATCCAAAAAGATGAAGACCCTCAATGAGATGGCTTGACACAGTGACTACAAAAAGGGGCACGAACATGATAGCAATTGTGAGGACAGCGCAGTTCTGAGCAATGTTTCATTCTGTTGTACATGAGATGGCTATGGTCAGAATTGACACTCTGTTACCTAGAAACAACAGCGACCACATTGTCTACCCCCTACAGTCTCTCAAGTCCCTAGTCTCACTGATGATAGGGAGGAAAATCTGAGTCAGATGAGATTGGAATTTCAAACAAGTCAAACTTCTAATGACCAAAGTGACCAGAAAATTCTGTTTGTTACTTTTCTCCCCCTAGATGCTATGAAGGGATTTGTGATCTAGTAGGGGTGAAAGCTACAAAATAGTTCAAAGAAAGGTTATGACAACAGAAAAATAACTACTTAATTTTATAAATCACCCAGCTGGAACTATAAGAGCTACATATGAATTTTTATTCTCTTTTAAATTGGTTGATTAAACAGAAATGAGTTTATCTATACAAAAACTGTTTAAAAGTCTTTATTCCCCGTTTTATGCTAGAATGACCTTTCCCTAAACATGGAAGACCCCAGAACCTGGGATTTTTGAACAGGCTTAGAGAAAGTAGCTGAAAGGTCATGAAGCAAATTGTCTTGAAAAAGAATATATTCAGTGACAAAGCTCGAGTCACTAATACATGATAAACCAAACAAACAAACAGAAAGTCAAATTGCCTTTGAGCCAATTCTGACTCATAGCAACCCTTTGGGACCCAGTAGAACTGTCACGGTGAGTTCCCAAGACTAACTCTTAAGACAACTCTTAATGGAGTAGAAAACTCTGTCTTTCTCATGGGAGAAAACAGCTCACATTGTGACTAACTGCCTCCTGGGTAACCTCTGCTTTACCAAGACTCTTTCTCCAGTTCCTGATAGTAAAGAGAAAACGTTTCCATTAAAGTCACTCTGATCTTGTTAGCTCCATTTTCTTTGTCTTTTTAAAAAATGCTCAATTCATATTTTTCTCTTGCTTTTATATACTTGAGGCTTATCTTAGAAAAAGTCATCTGTTTCTCAAATACGCCATGCCTTTCCAGCCTACAGTTGTTGGCACATGCTGTTTCTTTCTTTCTTGGCACATGCTGGGAATGACCGTCTCCCGTGAGCCACCTGTAAGACACCTACTCACCCTTCAAGGCCCCCAAAGAAAGACTGGGCTCTCTTCTCTAGACTTTTAGAGTACTCAGTTTATTCCTCCATGGTGGAGATTAAAGGGGGGAAATGGAGTGTAGCTGCTGTATTCTCCCTAAATCATCACTTGTTTAAGGAGAAGAGTTTAGCTTCTGGCTAGTTTCCAGGTCGTTCTCCATTAAACAAATCCTGGCTACATGATGATAAGAAAAGTAAAGGCAATCAGAGAGGTGAAACTTTGCCCCACAGGAGCTAACTTACTTAGATACTTACCTCTATATCATTCCATCTAATGTGCATGCAAGATATGAGGGGAGGGGGAGAAGGAGGTACATTATTATGCTCTGTAAATGGCCTTTATCTTGGCCCTTAGAAAAATTGCTCATGTTTAAATCTCTTGCAATCATTTCACATTGAAATAATCGTCTCTGAGTGTAAGAGTGTCCTGGTATGAGAACTGTTTGTTGATGACACTTTTTGCTTTGTCAGTCTTTTTTCTTGTTGGTGGGTTATGATGAGTTGGTTCCAGCTCTTCAGGACCTTTTGGAGAACAGAATGAAGCACTCTCTGGTTCTGTACCACCCTCTGTACAAGGGGTGCTATTGGACCCCATGTTGCAACTACTGTGCCAGTCGGTCTCATTCAAGGCTTTCTTTTTTCCTCTGAGCCTCTCTCTTAACAAGCATGATGTTCTTCTCCAGAGACTGGTTCCTCCTGTCCCAAATAGGTGCAAGAAGTCTCTCCATCCTTGCTTTTAAGGAGCATTCTGACTGTATTTCTCACAAAACAGATTTGTTTGTCTACATTCAAACTAATATGTCATTGAATGCAGAAGCATTCTGAAGGAAAGGAAGCACAAAACACAGGAGAAAGTTGGATGAATGGAGCTACATTGAGGCAATAGCAGTGGCTAAGTTGGCACAGCATGTAAATGATTTCTGAGGATAAAACTGTAGCCTTCACCTAATGGTCTGTTTTGTTGTTCACAAAAGTACACTGAAGCTAGTTTTACACTACTGTTGGTTTTTATAAGATCTTGCAAGTCATAATTAAACATTTGTTTCCTTCCTCTTCTCACAGTTCCCCTTCTCCCAAGGAAACCTTGAAAACCTTTTATCATGAATGTGAATGAAAGAGTCCATAGTGAGTTTTGACACTCACTATTAGTTTGGGCTAATAAGGTGAATGTCAGCCATTCTAAACTACTAGCTGCTGCTTGAGACAAGGAAGAAAGGGAGGGAGAAAGGGGGCAGGGAGGGCGGAAGAATGCGAGAAAGGAAGGAGAGGGAAAGAGAGACAAAACAGGAGAGAATTTTACTGGAAAAGGAGATTTCTCTCTTTTTTTAAAAATTTTATTGGGGGCTCTTACAGCTACCACAACATTCAGTACATCATTTGTATCAAGCACATTTGCACATATATTTCCCAATATTTTCCACTTCAGCCCTTCATACAAGCTCCTCTTTAAAAAAAAAGAACAACAACAAAAACAAACCTCCCCTTTCCCCTCCCCCCCTTTTTAAAAAAATTAGTCATTTTATTGGGGGGCCCCTACAACTCCCATCACAATCCCTAACAACATCAGTTGTATTCAGGCCACTTTTACACACCCATTGCCATCATCACTCTCAAAACATTCTCCCTCCCTCCAGGCCCCCATTATCAGCTCCCTATATTACCCTTGCTCCCCCCCTTCTTCTCTTTTACAAGTCTCCAGATTTGTTCTAGAGACATCAGTGATTAATAAACCAAATGGATACATGTGGAATGTTTAAGAGCTCTGGAATAAGTTTCGGTTCTATTTCCAGCTCTGTTACTTCTTAGCTCAGGGGCTTTGAACTTTATAAATCTCATTTCCTTCAGCTATAAAATAAAACAAAAATCCAATAGAATGGCTGGGAGAGTTAAAGAGATCACACAACACTTAGCACAATGTCCAATACATAGAAAATGTATATTATGCATAGATTTATGTATAGATACAGCCTATGTAAATATATTAAAACATCTACACTTATTTAGCTTCTACACTAAATCTTCTCTTAGAAATGTTCCTACCTCTTAGGCATGCATATATTAAATCTGTCTTTTAGAAAAAAAGCAGAAACACATCAACTGTAACATAACCACATTATTTATGTTTAATTGACTGCAAATGAGTATTGGGCACATGGAACCTGAATGAATAAACTGTTAATAAAATTGTCCATCTACCTTATTTTGCATCATACATATATCTGCCAGGCAAAGGTTAATAGAGAGTTTATGAAACTCAGAATGCAATTAAGTCTCAGAGGAATCTCTTTTGGAGGCCATGCCAGTTTCTATGGCAACCAAAGGGCTTAGGGAAAAATGGAGGGGTGGTGGGCATAATTTAAAGGCAAGATAAGCACATAAATATAGCTCTCCTCTACCTTTTTTTCTGAGCTCCAATAAGCAATCCTTGCTGCACTTAAATTATTATACAAAGGATTATATAAATCAGAATGGTTTTTCATTTCCTAGAGTTAAATACATTGTGCAACACATTAAAAACCCATTCCAATTTATAAAAAGGTCTCTCTCCTCTAGACATCCGGTTGATGGAGTCTGACAGGTGTGAGTCCCCACATTCCTAAGGGAAAAAATAAGAGAGACGATGAGAAGAACAGAACACGATATTCAGGATGACTGGAATACACTGCGAACAACCTTCTCCATGTCAGCTAATTAGCCTTTACTAATGATTTCAGGAGATGCAATTAGGACAGGCAGAGGAACTATGGTCACAAGCAGAAATGGCTTTCCTATCATGAATTTCACATCGGTAAATTATAAGAGACTTTCAAGATCACCTAGTTCTAGGCTTTCATGTGATGCTAAAGACACTTTAATGTGAGATGTTCATCAAAAAGCTTACATACCAGCAGAATCCCAGAATCCGGGCCTCCTGATGCCAGCCTGTGTTGACTTTCTTTCACTTCCTTTACATTTGCTTCTTTTTCACATGCCAAAGTTAAGAATGTTCTAGACTCTTTTCCATCCCAAATTGTTTCAAATGGTTGAGCTCCCTGCTCCCTAGATTATTGCAAATATTCATTTTTTAAATCAGATGCATTCCACTGAACGCTGTGTGGTTCAAAGTTTACAAGCTGTCTGAGATTTGCAGGGAACACTGACTTCTAGGTGTGCAGCCGAGTAGCTTCCTGCTCTTTGGCATCAAATACACCTTTCTATGCCCCATGCACTTGTGAAAGAAAATCCGAAAATATAGGAGAGTTGTAAGATTTTTTTTAAGTGCAGATGTTATGGCCACATTTCCCACCACATTCTCTTAGGGGAAAGCCTGAAAGTAGAAATCTTCCTCCATGCTTTTAAAACTGCTTTGACTTTTTGTAGGTGGTAGAGTTGTGAGGATCGCAGGCCTTTCTATACAAAAAAAGAGAACCAATCAGTTGCAGTTGGGTTGATTCTGATCTAGTTATGAACCCATATGTGTCAGAATAAGACTGTGCTCTGTAAGGTTTTTTATTTTTCTTTATTTTTTTTCTAATGATTTTATTGGGGGCTCTTACAGCTCTTATAACATTCAATACATCATTTGTATCAAGCATGCCTGTATACATACTGCCATATTCATTTCCAAATATTTTCTGCTTGAGCCCTTGATATAAGTTCCTCTTTCCCCTGCTTTTTTTTTAAGAAATCATTTTATTGGGAGCTCATACAACTCTCATCACGATCTATACATACATCAATTGTATGTAGGCCATATTTGCACACTTGTTGCCATCATCACTCTCAAAACATTCTCCCTCCACTCAGGCCGGCAGTACCAGCTCCCCATATTTTCCTTCCCTCCCCCCAGTCCCTCCTCCAAACCCCTCCCCCATGGACCCTTAATAATTTACAAATTGTTATTACTTTTTCATATCGTACACTGTTCAATGTGTCCCTTCACTCACTTCCCTGTTGTCCATACTCCAGAGAGGAGGTTATATGTAGATCCCTGAAATTTGTTCCACCTTTCTCTTCCACCATCCCTCCACCCTCCCAGTATCACCACTTCCACCACTAGTCCTGAGGGATCACCTATCCTAAATTCCCCATGTTTCCGATTCCAGTGTACATCCCCTGGTCTAGCTGGATTTTTCTGGTAGAATTGGGATCATGATAGTGGGCGGAAGGAAGCATTTGAGAACTAGAGGAAAGCTGCATATTTTTTTGTTACTACACTGTATGGCTCATCTCCTCTCTGCAACCCCTCTGTAATTGATTGATGGGTTTTGGGTGCCCAATCTGTACTCTCCCTCATTTATAATGTTATAATTTTTAGTTTTTTGATGCCTGATACCGGATCCCTTTGATACCTCGTGGTCACACAGGTTGGTGTGCTTCTTCCATGTAGGTTTTGTTGCTTCTGAGCTGGATGGCCTCTTATTTACTCAAGGCGTTAAGACCCCAGACATTATATCTTTTGATAGCTGGGCACTATCACCTTTCTTCACCACATTTGCTTATGCACACATTTGTCATCAGCTATCATATCAGGAAAGTGAGGATGCAGTGTTTTGATTTTTAGTTCTTGAAGCCTGATAACTGATCCCTTTGACACCTCGTGTTCCCAAAAGCTGGTGTGATTCTTCCATGTGGGATTTGTTGCTTCTGAGCTAGATGGCTGCTTGTTTACTTTTAAGCTTTTAAAACCCCAGACACTACATCTTTTGATAGCCAGCACCATCAGCTTTCTTCACCACTTTTCCTTATGCACACATTTGTCTTCAGTGATTGTATCAAGAAGGTGAGCATCATGGAATGCTAATTTAATAGAAAACAAAATATTCTGGCTCTGAGGAAGTACTTGAGTGGAGGTCCAATGCCCATCTGCTGTCTTACTACTAACCCTATAACTAGATGCTCGTTGCTCTAGTTCCCCATCATCATATATAAATATATACACCTATGTACATGCCTGTATTCAAACCTTTATAAATGCCCTTTATTCGTGCCCTGCCCCCCGTTCTTTCCTCTATTTCCTTTTACTTTACTTTTGTTCCACTATCATGCTCAGCCTCCATTAGGGTTTCAGTATTTTCTCTTTGTTGCATTACTCTTGTTCAATTCCTATCAGACTTCTCTGAACTCCAACCTTTTGGCTAGCAGCCAAGCCTGTTAAGTGTTTGCACTACATTATCTGTGATCGCCTTTCTTTACTAGTGAAAATCACAGGCTCACTTAGCTGGATTACTTCTCAGGAAACTCACCATCCAATGGATGGACTTTTTGCCGGAGCTAAAATGACTTGAAAAGCTTGTTTCCTCTGCAAAAACTGCAGGACTTCCCTTAAAAATAATGTCATTAAGAGAACCCACATGGGATCAACCCAACCTTGTTCTGGTCTAACAAGAACACAGTAGATCCAAAGACTCTTGGCAAATTCAGAAATAGCCTCATTTTTGTTTTTATTTCTGTGACTTCAACTTATTTCTTTTCAAGGGGTAGATAACATAGGATAAGGAGGGGGGATGGCTTTAAAGTATGCAGCATTGTCAAAAATTCGAAGTCCTCATATTTTCCAAAGGTTTGTATTACATAAAACGTGAAATCTCTAACTTTGTTTTGGAAAATTAGAAAAGATAAATTTCATAGTAGACAACTTACTGTGATCTAACTGGTTCTTTACTCATTTAGAACATAGAATACTTGATATGAGTAGGGTAAAAGAGGAACCCTGGTTTTATGCTGGGTTATGGTTATTCGTTCAAATTACCAGCCACTCCTTAGGTGAAACATAAGGCTTTTTAATTGCATTAGGATTTATTGTCTTAAATCCACAAGGGACATTTCTACTCTGTCCCATTGGGTCACTACAAGTTAGGATTGACTCATTGGCAGTGAATTTGATTGAATTTTGTAAGTGGCTGGATGAGACTATCTTGCTATCTCTAATATTCTCAGGCTAAGAAACATATTAGAAATGCAAACCAGTTGCTGACCTTGCCTAACTACAAATTATGTTCTCTTCAAACTTCTGCTTAATCATCCACCAAATAGAGATAATCTCTGCCAAGTCTCCTTCACAACACTGTTGTTTGGGGGAAATGAAACAAAGATTGAAAATGTTTTGGTAAGGCTCCCACCCCCCAGATATAGCAGCTGCTGTGTTTGCATTTTCTCTACCTACTTTCAGGAAAGATTCTCCCATTCACCCCAACAAATCCATTCAAGCCCACTATGATGAAGTCCATTCTACTTCAAGTGACCACATAATGGGTTTCCAAGACTGTAAATCCTTTTGGAAGTAGACAGCTTCATCTTTTCCTGCAGAGCAGCTGTTGGGTTTGAACTGCAGACCTTGTTGCCAGGAGTCCAACCTTGTTGTTAGTCTATCCCCAACAAACTCAAAACAAAATCACTGCCAATAAGACTATTCTGATTCCTATTAATCTTACTAGAGAGAGCAGAACTGCCCTTTTGGGCTAATGAGACTGCATATTTTAGGAGTCGATAGTCTTGTCAAGTGGAGCAATTGGTGAATTTGAATTGCTGACCTTGGGGTTAGCAACTCAACGTATAGTGCACTACATTATCAGGGCTTCTTCTCTCTAACCCCACAGCTTCTGCTGAACAGTAGATCATATTTTTTCCTCATGGTCATTTTTACTCCTATATGCCCCCTCTGTTACAGCTGACAGAAAGTCTGGCCAAGGATTTGTGGCCTTGTCCCAAACAATAACTTGTCTCAATCAGACTAACATTCCTTGGATATTTAACCAAGGCACTTGGTGTGTGGGATAGTAAGACTGATACAAGCCGAAGTAAGGAGAAACAGAAAGCAGAAAGAATGGGAGAAGTCTGCTAGCAGTGGGTCAGAAAGAACACTTGAGAATAGTAAGTAAGCCTTATTAAAGATGAGTAATACAGTGAGTCATTACAATGAAGTGATTACAACTCATAATAACCCTACATGAAAGAACAGAACTATGCTAGAGACTTTTCAAGGCTGCAAATCTTAATAGATGCAGACTTTTGCATGGAGAGAAACTTGTGAGTTTAAGCTACCAATCTATCTGAGCCACTGCGCTTTGAACCACTGTACCACAAGGAATTCTTGACTGAGTAATACTGAGAGTAAACCGCTATATGGAAAGATCTAGGGCAGGGGTCCACAAACTATGGCCAGCAGGCCAAATTCGGTCCTTCGAGGACATTTATCCAGGCCACTCACTGCCTGTCCTGCTTAGCAGCTGACTCGTCCAAGCCTGCAGGGCGCATGTGTGGAATGTATGCCGCACTCTCCCAATCCCCTCCTTCTGTCTCCGGTGTGATCGGACGAGTCACCAACTTGCCTGTGCAAAGCCTGCTATTGCTTGAGGACGAAGGTAACTAGGATTATTTTTTAAGTTAGGAGGGTTTTGGGTTTTTTTGCAGTTAGTAGGACCTTTCATTTTTGCGGTTAAGGGAGGAGGGTTCTCCCCCTCCCCCCCACCGAAGATAGGAGGTCTTTTTTCTTTTTGTTTTTTTTTCGGGGGGCATCACTGCCCTCTGGTGGGAGTGGGAGGCCCAGTCTTGCTCCTGGAGAGCTGCCGCTGGATTTGAACCGCCAAGCAGTCCTGCACTCAATTACTACGCCACTGGGACTCAGCCCAGAGCCATTAAAAAAATTGGTTAGTAGGTTAGGGGTGGTTTCTAGGGGTGCTGCATCACAGTGATAAAGCAAATAGTCAGCAACCCGTGCTAATGCAAACCGTCAGTGCACACAGGTAATGCAAATGGTCAGAGCTCAGAGGTAAGGCAAATAGACAGTAGTCAGTGGTAATGATAATTGTAAGTGCTCAGTGTTAATGAAAATTGTCAGTGCAAGGTATTAATGCAAATTGTCAGTAGTCAGTGTTAATGAAAATGGACAGTGCTCAGTGTTATGGCATGGGGGCCCCAAGCTGGTAATATGCCTAGGGCCCCATGGAAACTTAATCCAGCTCTGGACACAGCTGTGGAGTAGGGAACCCAATTTAATTGACAGTGAGTGCATTTATATTATTTCTATTCAGTTGTTTATGGTGTTGTATGTTGTGTGCTGTGTAAGCCCCATTTCACACTGTTGCAATCTCTGAGCAGTGCATGTTCAGCCATATGTTTGAATGGCTTCACTCGCATTAGATTCGGAAGAAAAATTCATACATGCCTTCTTTTTTCCTGCAGTGGAATCTGATTGCATGAGTCTCCTTACACATGCAATCAGATTCCTTTGAAACTTCACAGATTGCGGTGCAGTTCACACTGGGTAGTGTGAACTAGAAAGGTGGTGGAGGAACCCACTCTGTAACTGTGCCAGTACCCACACTACTCCAGTGTGAGCTTGAGGTAAAAGTGAAGTTCCACCAATATGGGCACTGGTGAGGCTGAAGTGATGTGGACTGGCAAGTGTCCATCATTGATGGACACTGATCAGACTGCATTGATGGGCACAGATGAGACTGCATTGTTGGGCAATGCAGTCTATATGTCTCTGTGTAGGCAAAGTTATTGCTGGTAAATTGTTTTTGTACTGATATATATATATATAATTATATATATATATATATAATTATATATATAATTACTAGTAGCAATTTTTATTCGTGGGACAAATGACTATTTCAAAGTCACAAAAGGGCTTGCTGCACTGCAAAGCATCAAAGCAACAACTACAGGAGAGGAAATCTATGAAAATGTTTGCCAAACTGTGAATGCTTTAGAGCTGGACTGGGCTAAACTTGCTAGTGTGACAACTGATGGTGCTCCTAGCATGGTGGGGTCTAAGAAAGGAGTAATTGCTCGCATTAGCCAAGAGATGGACAAACATAACCATTCTCATTCAATAGCTATACACTGCCTCATCCACCAACAAGTACTGTGCAGTAAATCACTGAAGTGGGACTGTTATGAAAATTGTGGTATCATGTTTAACTTCATTAGAGCTAGTGCACTAAACCACAGACAATTTCAGGAATTTCTGTCTGAGCCTAAATGCTGCCTATGAAGATGTTCTGTACCACAGAGAAGTCCATTGGCTGAATCAAGGGAGAGATCTGAAACATTTCCATGACTTACTTCCACAGATTACAGCTTCTCTGCTTTCAAAAAACAAAGAAGCACCGAGCTCAATGATGCTGAAAG
This sequence comes from Nesogale talazaci, assembly GCA_004026705.1. Lineage (NCBI taxonomy): Eukaryota > Metazoa > Chordata > Mammalia > Afrosoricida > Tenrecidae > Nesogale > Nesogale talazaci. The sequence continues at coordinate 32,010 of PVJH01017177.1, read as the reverse complement.
GAAATGGCACCTTGTCTTTCTGACAGATGTAACAGAGCAACTCAACTGTTTCAATGTGCAACTTCAAGGAAAGGGGAAACTCATCTGTGATATGCAATCGCATGTGAAAGCATTTGAAATAAAATTAGGCCACCTCATCAAACAAGTGAAGGAGGACAATTTCTGCCATTTCCCCACAACTCAAAATCTGTTAGCAGAAAAACCACTGGTTGCATTCCCAAACAAAACATGTGTGGATTCACTGGAAAAAGTTGCAAAAGGAGTTCCAATTTAGATTTAAAGTGGTTCATCTCCATGAACAGGACATACAGCTTTTTGGGAACCCATTTTCTATTGACATTGAAAATGTGGATATGATTTACCAAATGGAACTAGCTGAACTGCAGAATTGTGACTCTCTGATAGACACATTCAAGTGAAGCAGTCTTCCTAATTTCTATGCATCATCCCCTCTGAGACATATCCTCATCTCAGGAACCATGCACTCAAAATGGCAACCATCTTTGGTAGCACTTATGTGTGTGACCAGACTTTTTCCAGAATGAAGCATCTGAAATCTTCAACCAGATTTAAACTAACTGATGCACACTTGCATCACATGTTACAACTAGCAGTGGCAAATAAGGAACTGGACATTTATCATCTTATTAGCCAAAAGCAGGGCCATAGTTCCCATTGAAATACTGGTAGGTTTGTTGATTTAACTTTACTTGTTCTTCATTTTAAATCTTGTATTTTTCCTGTTTTGTTTTTTACTTCAAAATAAGTTATGTGCAGTGTGCATAGAAATTTGTTCATAGTTTTTTTTTTATAAAAAAACTGCAGTCTGGCCCTCCAATGGTCTGAGGGATAGTGAACTGGCCTCCTGTTTAAAAAGTTTGAGTATCCCCGATTTAGAAGCTGCTTCCACAAGATTCTCATAAGCTAGCTCTTGAAGGTGCAGGCTACAAGGTCATGTTTATTTCACATTCTAAAAAGTTCTATTCATCTCCTCTTCTGTCGTGTTGCCTTATTTGCTTTTTATTTATTTATTTATTTTTGGCTTATTTTTTAAGATGTTAGTTTTATTCATGCACTCACTCCTTGATGCATTCATTTACACCTCCTCTACAAGTATGGCAAGGATGCTCTTCAGACACAGGGATAGCAAGATTTGTTCTCCCATACTTTGGACATGTTGTCAGGAGAAAGCAGATCTCCAGATATCATGTTTGATAAAGTAGAGGGTAAGGGAAAACTAGGAAGAATTGAGACAAAATGGACTGCTGCAAAGTCTGCGACAATTAACATAAACATAAGAATAATAGTGAAGGTGGCAAATGACCAGGTAGTGTATTCCTCTGGGTACAGAGGGTCACTATGAGTTGGAATTGACTCAAAGATGCCTAACAACAACACAACAATCATTCAACATGATTCAACATGATAACAAATATATTTATTGGTTGAGTCCCGGTAGCATAGTGGTTGAGTGCAGGACTACGGTCCACTGGGTTGGCAGTTCAAATCTAGCAGCAGCTCTCCAGGAGCAAGGTTGGGCCTCCGACACCCACCAGAGGGCAGTGATGCCTCTCCCTCCAAAAAACCAAAAACAGACAAAGAAATATGTTTATATGTGAGAACAATTGAATATTGAGAAAATGTCCCAGTCTAGTGCAAATCAAGTTCATAAGCCCAATATTAATCCACATGTCTGATATCAATATATGAAGTCCTTTTCAGAGTCACAAAATACATGCAATCATGCCCAATGCACGAGGATCACAGACCAGTGGGTTGGAAGTTCTCTGGATGCAGTGGCATTGCAAACTTCTCAGACCTGGCAGGGGTCTCTATGTGGCTTCTCTAGCACCATGTCTGCTTGCATCAGGATAGGTCCAGGGGGCTTCTCCAGCTTCCAGGGCATATAGCCATATGTCTTCTCAGTAGAGCATCTCTCAGGGAGTGAGCTGAATGTTAGAGGTGTCTCCCACCTTCAAGGAGGAAATACCGAGGTTCCCAGAATTCTCAGGAGAAGCTCATGCCAACACAGAGGCCTCATTGATTATATCTTGATTGACTGGTCAGACTCCACTCCTTCTCTAATAATCCTCTCAAATTGGCACCAGATTATGTAGTTACCACATGCCCTAATTTACTTATCTCACCATCTTTGGCCAAATCAGTATTTATTGTCTACAATATTAAAGCCTAATCAACTGCTAGCAAATCTAATCCAATTTACAGTGACCCCATGTATGTTGGAATAAAACTGTGCTTCACAGGATTCTCATAGTCTGTGACCTTTCTTTCAGCGACCAATTCCCAGGCTTTTCTCTGAAGGCATCTCTGTGTAGGTTTGAACTAATAATCTTTGGATTAATGCAACACTTTACCATTTATGCTGCCTGGGAATTCTTATTTGCATTATTATGATTCCATGAACATTGAAGCAACTAAATAACTTCAAGTACTATGATTACCTTCTTGTGTTAGTCCAGGTGGACTAGAGAAACAAATTCATAAACACCTATATTGATATAAGGGTAAAGTTTATATACAAGAGGAATCAAACAAGGAGAAAGCATCACAACCCAGTCCAGTTCAAAGTCATAAGTCTGATATTAGCCCATATGCCCGATACCAGTCTATAAAATCTCCTTCTGACTCACGAAGTCACAGGCCAGTGGTGCAGAATCCTGGCACTAGCAGGGGTCTCCCCATGGCTCTTCGCTTCCAGGGCTCAGGGTCCATCAACAGCATCCAGTGGTGGTAGAAACAACCCAGTTCTGGTAGGGGTCTCCATGTGACTTCTCCAGCTTCAGAGGTCTGTTTCCATCTCCTCCATCTCCTTCAGCTCCTGGGATACTGCCATCTTGTCTTGTCCATAGTTCATCCTCTCGGAGACTGACTCTCAACAACTGGGGAGATGGTCTCTCATCTCCATGAGGGAAATATCATGAGATTTCCCAGAAGTCTCAAGAGAAAGCTGTGCCCACACAGAGGCCTCATTGGCTACTCACTGGCTATCTCCAGATTAACAGGCTAGACTCCCCCCCTTTATCTGAATCATGAAATTGGCATCACGAATACATGACCACCACAATTCTCTTTCTTTTAAAGCTTTTTTGTTTATCCTGAAGTTAAATATTGCCTTGTTTTTCTTTTTCTTTTCTTATTTTTATTAATACACAATAACTGTATTGCTGTTTTTAGGCACCATCAAGTCGCCTCCAGCTCATTCAACTCTTAAGTACAACAATAGACAACATTGCGTGATCCTGGACCATCCTCACAATTGTTAAGTTTGAGTTCCCTATTGAAGCCACAGTGTCAATCCATTTCATTGAAATTCTTCCTCTTTTACATTGACCCTCCTTTACCAAAGGTGATGTCCTTTTCCAGAGACTGGCTTCTTCTGCAGAGAAGATTTGGTGTCAGAATGGTTTTGCATTGAGCTGCTAACTATAGTTTGAAGTTTTTAGTAGTTTGAAGCCACCAGCTGTTCCTTGAGATAAAGATAGACTTTCTACCCCCTTTGCAAGTTAAAGTCTTGGAAACTCACAGGGGCAGTGCCACTCTGTCCTACAGGGCTGCAGTGAGTCCGAATCTACTCCATGACAGTGATTTGATTTTGGTTGGCCTTTCTTGATAACATTTAATATTAATTTTTAAGCATATTTCCCCTGAGCTAAACAGATTAGGTTTCTCTAACTGAAGAGATTGAAGTCAGTTATCCTTGACTTTGAAAAATTACTTTATGTTGTAGCCACAATTGGTCCAACTGTCTGGACCTGACATACATTTATTGTTGTTACATGCCATCAAGTTTATCTCAATCCACAGTGATCTTATGCACAACAGAATGAAGCACTGCCCAGTCCTATGCCATCCTTACAATAGCTCCTATTCTTGAATCTATTCTGTCAATCCATCCACTTGAGGGTCTTTCTCTCTTGCACTGCCCTTCGACACTATCAAGCATGATGTCCTTCTTCAGGGACTGCTCTCTCCTGATAACATGTCCCAAGTACTTAAGGTAAATTCTCACCATCCTTGCCTCTAAGGAGCATTCTGGGCTTACATCTCCCCAAAAGATAGGTTTGTCCTTTTAGCAGTTCAAGATATTTTCAATATTCTTCTCCAGCCCCACAATTTAAATACTTTTATTCTTCTTGATTGTTCTTATTCAACATCCAACTTTCTTTCTTTCTTTTTTTTCTTTTTACAGTTCTGACATTCTTTTTTTTTCTTTTTAAGTCATTCTATTGGGGGCTTTTATAGCTCTTATATGATTTCATACATCAATAGTATCAAGCATATTTGTACATTTGTTGCCATCATTTCCAAAACATTTTTACTTGAGTTGTCACCATAAGCTTTTAAAAAAAATCATTTTATTGGGGGCTCATACAACTTCTATCATGATCAATACATACCTCAATTGTATGCAGACCACATTTGCACATTTGTTGCCATTACCATTCTCAAAAATCCTCCTTCTACCTAGGTCCCCGGTACCAGCTCTCCATATTTCCCCACCCCACTCCCCCTCCCATATGAACCCTAAACAGTTTACAAATTGTCATTATTTTGTCATCATACACTGCCTGATATGTCCCTTCACCAACCTCCCCATTGTTCGTACCCCAGAGAGGATGGCATATGTAGATCCCTACAATAGGTTTCCCCTTTCCACTCCACTTTCCCTCCACTCTCTTGGCATCACCACTCTCACCCCTGGTCCTAAATATCCCCTCCTTCCAGCTCCAGTGTACATCCACTGGTCTAACTGGATTTTTCCGATAGAATTTGGATCATGATAGTGGGTGGGAGCAAGCACTTTAGATCTACAGGAAAGTTGCATATTTTATTGTTACTGCACTGTGCTCCCTACAACCCCTCTGTAAATAGGTTTTTCTTTACCTATTGATGAACTTTGGGTCCCCAATCTGTACTTCCCCTCATCTGTAATGATATAATTTTTAGTTCTTTGATGCCTAATCCCTCATCATCACACAGGCTGGTGTGCTTCTTCCATGTGGATTTTGTTGCTTCTGAAATAGATGATCCCTTGTTTGTTTTCAAGCCTTTAAGACCCCAGACACTATATCTTTTGATAGCCAGGCACCATCCACTTACTTCACCACACTTGGTAATGAACACATTTGTCAGCAGTGAGCACATCAGGAAGGTCGGCATGCAATGATACGATTTTTAGTTCTTGCAACCTGACTACTGATGCCTTTGACACCTCGTAGTCACACAAGGTGGTGTGTTTCTTCGATGTGAACTTTGTTGCTTCTGAGCTAGATGGCTGCTTGTTTACTTTCAAGCCTTTAAGACCCCAGAGACTGCATCTTTCGATAGCCAAGCACCATCAGCTTTCTTCACCACTTTTGCTTATGCAAACATTTATCTTCAGTGATCGCGTCAGGAAGGTGAGCATTATGGAATGTCAATTTAATAGAACAAAGTGTTCTTTCATTGAGGAAGTACTAGAGTGGAGGTTCAATGCCCATCTGCTGTCTTACTACTAACCCTATAAGTGTATGCATACATATCTATTTCCCCATCATCCTATATAAATATGATGTACTTGCCTGTATTTAGACCTCTATAAGTGCCTTTTACCCTCCAGCTTTTTCCTATATTTCCTTCTTTCCTCTTGTCCCACTATCATGCTCAACCTCCACTGGGGTTTCAGTATTTTCTCTCTATTGCATTACTCTTGATCAATCCCTACTGGGCCTCTCACACCATCTTGTCACTGATTTTGAATCATTTGTTGTTCCCTTATCTCTGGGTTGGTCAACACTACCTCCTTTCCCACTCCTCCCCATTTCCCATGCCCTCCCAGAACCACCAGTACCATTATTTTCTCCTCCAGACTATTCATCCAGCCTATCTTATCTAGATAGACCTGCAGATATAACAATATGTACTATAAAAAAAAACAGGCACCTTAGGATGAAGCAACCAAAGAAAATAAAGCAATGATATCAACAACAAAAGAACATATCCAATATATATGTAAGTAAAAAAATAATAACAAAATGAAAACCTGTAAATAGTTCAAGGTCTGTTCGTTGACCTCCAGGAATGTCCCCCAGTTGAGTCCGAAGGAGTGCCACACCCTGGCCCCAAAGTATACCCTTTACACTCCCTCAGAAACTCCATGCTCCTTTGCACACCCTTAGTGTTTTGCCATGGTGTGATTGGTTCAGACAGGGTGCAATCCCAACATGGTTTCTCCATTGCTGTTCTTGTAGGACCTTGTGTCAGTGAGGGATGCCTTGATTCATAATAGGGCCAGCCAGATGGTCCTCTCTGTGCATTGGCTATTTTGAGTGGGAATATCATCCTCAAGGCTCGATGGACCAGCAAGCACTCCATTCTCTCTTCCTCCCTCTTCAGTTGTTCCCATATTCTCTGATCAGGCATGTCTCTCTCCCCAAGATGCAGCTTCAATGCTGACCTCCAAAGCAAACTCCCCAGGGGAGAGTTGGCTGTCCACAAAGCTGGGATTGGGATTGGGCCCTCAGACCCCTCGACTGATTCCCCAATCCATGCCATCATGCTGCATTCACATCCTGGATCACCAGGTTTAAGGTTTGTCCCTCTTTTCTGTGGAGATATAAATAATACACCCCCTTTAGGTGGGTTAGTGTCTCTCTACACATCACCATCTGCCCCCATCCACGACTTTTGGCTACCATATATAATCCTGGATTGGGTCTGATCCCTGCCATACTACCTGGACCACCCATCAGGAATTTCTGTATACAGTAACTTTATTCCCTTTGCCCCTTTTGCATTTTTTAAACTTTAAGGACTCATGTTGTGCATGTTCTTTTGTGCTTGGCTTACTTCACTTAGCATAATTTCCTCTCCTTCTTTCCTTTGGGTGATGTGCTTCATGCATTCATCACTGCTTTTCAGTGATGCGGAGTACTCCATTGTATGTATGTACCCCAGATTTTTAATCCATTTGTCAGTTGATGGAAATTTGAGCTGTTTCCAACTCCTTGCAATTGTGAACTGTGCTGCAATGAACACTGAAGCACAGATGTCTGGTTGTGATTTGTTGCTTGCCTTTTCTGGGTAAATGCCCATTTGGGGAATTTCTGGGTCATATGGTAGCTCAATATCCATCTGTTTTAGATACCGCTAAATCAATTTCCATAGTAGCTATACATACCAATAGGTCCATAAGCAGTGGATAAGAGTTCCTATCTCCCCACTACCTCTCCAATACTTTCTGATTTTTTTGAATTGGACTATCATTGAGGGTGTTAGGTGGTATCTCATTGTTTTGATTTGCATTTCTCTTCTAGCTAATGTTTATTGGCCATTCAGATTTCTGCCTCTGTGAAACTTCTGTTCAGGTCCTTTAGCCACCTCCTCACAATATCCAACTTTCACCTGCATATGAAGCAGTTGAAAATGCCATAGCTTGAATCAAGCACATCTTAATTTCCCCTTGCTTCCCAATACTCCAAATAGATCTTATACATCATTTTTATCTAAGACAATTCATCTTTTGATCACTTAACTACCGCTTCCATGAGCATTGATTGTGGATTCAAGCAAAACAAAATCCTTAGTAACTGCAATCTTTTCTCCATTTATCATGATGTTAACTGTTGATGCAGTTGTGAGAATTTTGGACTTCTTAACATTGCTTTTTAATCCACATTGAACATTGAAATCCTTGACCTCCATCAGCAAATAAGATTGTTTTATCTGCATACAGCAGGTTGTTAATAAGTCTTTCTCCAATCCTGATGCCATATCTTTGTTAATATAAGCCTCCGTCTCTTATGATTTTCTCACCATGAAGATTGATTAAGTATGGTAAAATGATAAACTCTCTCACACCCCCTTTGTTACTTTAATGAATGCATTATTTCCTTGTTCTGGTCACAAAACAGCTTCTTGATCCATGTACAAGTTCCCATTCTTCTCAAGGTTATTTATAATTTGTTATGATTCATATAGTCAGCTACCTTGGTATTGTCAGTAAACTACTGTGGCAGTCATGTGCTCATGTTAATCTCATGATGGAGATGTAGGGATGGAGTCTAGCCTGTTAATCTGAAGATAGACATTGAGTAGCCAGTGAGGCGTCTGTGTGGGCTTGGCTTTCTCCTAAGACTTCTGGGAAATCACGTGATATTTCCCTCATGGAGATGAGAAGCTATCTCCCTAGTTGTTGGGAGTGAGTCTCAGAGATGATGAATCATGGACAAGACAAGATGGCAGCGTCTGAGGAGCCAGAGAAGAAGTCACACAGCTTTGCCCTGATGGAGCCAGACCTCTGAAGCTGGAGAGGCCACGTAGGGACTCCTGTCAGCGATGAGTTGCTTCTGCCACCACTGGATGCTGTTGATGGACCCTGAGCCCTGGAAATGAGGAGCCATGGGGAGACCCCTGCCAGTGCCAGGACTCTGCACCCACTGGCCTGTGACTTCATGAGTCGGAAGAAGACTTTATAGGTTGATATCCGGCAAATGGGCTAATATCGGACTTAAGACTTTGAACTGGACTGGGTTGATATGCTTTCTCAGGGTTGCATTCCTTTTGTATATAAATCCTTTCCTTATATTCATATGCTTGTTTATGAATTTGTTCCTCTAGTTTACCCGGACTAACACAACTACAAATAAACATTCTTCCAGTATTCTCTACTTTCAGGCAAGATCCATTTGACATCGGCAATAATATTCCTTGTGCCATGGCCTCTTTTCAATCCAACCTGATGACTTCCAGTCAATATATTGCTTCAACCCTGGTTGGATTATCTTTAGCAAAATTTTACTTGCATGTGATATGAATGATATTGTTCTGTTGGGTCCCACTTTTTTGGAATGGGTACACATATTAATCTCTTCCCGTCATTTGGCCAAACAGCGGTCTTCCATATTTACTGGCATATACGAATGTCTCCAGTACTTCATCAGCTTTTTGAAATTTGCAATTTGGTATCCCATCAATCCCTGGAGCTTTATTTTAGGCTATTGTTTTCAATGCAGTTTGAACTTCTTCCTTCAGTGTCATTGATCCTTGCTCACATGCTACCTCCTGAAATGGTGGATGTTGACTATTCTTTTGGTACAATGACTCTGTATTATTTTCATCTGCTTTGATGCTTCCCACATCATCCAATATTTTGCCTATAGAATCCTTCAAGATTGCAACTTGAAGGTAGACTTTTTTCTGGAGTCTTTTAGTTTAAGATATGCTTAGTGTGTTCTTCCCTTTGAGTTTTCAAATTCTTAGGTCTTTGCACATTGCCTTATAATATTTGTCCTTGTCTCTGGAGCTGCGCTTTGATATTTTAGATACAGTGTTCTTTGACTTTTATTCCATTTGTGTAGCAACTCTGTGATTAACAGCAAGTTTCAGAGTCTCTTCTGACATCCACTTTGATCTCTTCTCATGACTGGTTTTGTAATAACCGTTTGCTTATTTCATGAATGATGGCCTTGATGTCCTACTACAATTTTTCTGCCATTAGTATTCAATAGATCAAATCTGTTTTTGAAACTTGGGTGAGATAGATGGGATAGACTCAAAGTTATATTTTGGCTCTCATGCATTTGTTTTAATTTTCTTCTTTATCCAGAATGAGCTTCATCTATATGAGCAATTAATAGTCTGTTCCAAGCCTGATTTTAGCTGCCGATATTGAACTTCTTTATCATCTTTTCTAATAGGTGTAGTCAATTTGATTTCTGTGTATTCCATCTAGGGAAGTTCATCATAGGAAAATAATCATTTGTGTTGTTGAAAAGGGGTGTTTTCTCTTCTCATTATTTATTTTTTCATTAAATACTTTTATTGGGGGCTCTTACATCTCTTATCACAATCTGTACATTCATCCATTGTGTTGAGCACATTTGTATATATGTTGCCATCATCTTTTTCAAAGCATTTTCTTTCTACTTGATCCCTTGGTATCATATCTTTGAGTCTTTGTTCGTTTTTGTTTTTCTTCTAGTTCTTTAATGGGTCTTCCAAACTCGACCCCCTACTATCATAACTCCAAGTCTACATAACTAATTGGCTGGACTAGAGCACGTACAGATAGATAAGTGCTTGACATACTGGGAATTCAGGACAGATAACTCCCTCAGACCAATAACGAGAGTAGTGATACCAGGAGGGGAAGGAGAAGGTGGAGAGTGAAGTGGTAAAACAATCGTAACAATTGACTTGGGAGGTGGTTCCATCCCAGGGGGATGAACAACAAAAAAGTGAGTGAAGGGAGATAGCAGTAAGTGTAAAACATGAAAAAATATAAATTATTGAGGGTTCATGAGGGGTGGTAGGGAGGGGAGGGGGGGAAATGAGCTGATACCAAGTAGAAAGAAAATGCCTTTAAAATGATAATGGCAATATATGTAAAAATGTGTTTGTCAAAATGAATGTATATATAGATTGTGATAGGAGCTATAAAAGCCACCAATAAAGTGATTTTTTAAAAAGAAAATGGTTGTTTGCTATGAATAAATTGTTGGTTTTACAAAGTTCTATCATGTGACTTCCAGTTTCATTTCTATGACCAAGTCCATATTTTTCAACTACCATTCCTTCCTGTTTGTTTCCAATTTTTGTATTCTAATCACCAATAATTATCAATGCATCTTGATTGCATGTTTGATCAATTTCCAACTGAAATAATTAATAGAAATCTTCAATTTCATCACTCTCTTTTGTGATTGGTGCATAAATTCAAATAATAGTTGTATTGCTTCGATTCCTTGAAGGTGGGTAGATAAAATCCTATCACATACAGCATTATACTCCATGATTGATTTTGCAATGTTCTTTTTGACAATGAATCCCAAGCCATTTCTCTTCATTGCATTATTACTGGCATAGTAAAAAATGTGCTTATCTGTTTCAAAATGACCAATTCCACTTCATCTCAGCTCACAAATACCCCATATAGCTATCGTTATGCATTCTATTTCATTTTTGTGACTTCTAATTTTCCATTTCAGATGTATGAATTAGTAGAGTTTTTTTGTAGTTGTTTCTCCTTTCCTTGAGTTATGCCCTTGTGTTAGTCCATGTAGGCTAAAGGAACAAATTTCATAGACAGGCATATTGATATAAGGAAAGGGTTTATATACAAAAGGAATGTGACACTGAGAAGGCATTCCAGCCCAGTCCAGTTCAAGGTCATAAGTCCGAGATTAACCCATATGCCCGAAATCAGTCTATAAAGTCTCTTTCTGACTCACAAAGTCACAGGTCAGTGTGAGCAGAATCCCGGCAGGGGTCTCCACATGGCTCCTCGCTTCTAGGGCTCAGGGTCCATCAACAGCAGAAGCAACTTATCACTGGCAGAGGTTTCCATGTGGCCTCCCCAGCTTCAGAAATCTGGCTCAATCAGGGCAAAGACGTGTGGTCTCTCTGCAGGCTCCTCCAGCTTCTCAGATGCTGCCATCTTGTCTGTGACTAATCGTCTCTGAAACTAACTCCCAACAACTGGGGAAGATAGCTTTTCATCTTCACAAGGGAAATATCACGAGATTTCCCAGAAGTCTCAGGAGAAAGCCATGCCCACATAAAGGCCTCTTTTGCTACTCAATGGCTATCTCCACATTAGCAGGATAGACTCCACCCTTACATTTCAATCATAAAATTAACATAAGCACATAACTGCCACAGATCACCCAAATTTTATACTTTCACATAACTCTGCAACCATATGTAACCTTCAGATAAACAACTAAATCATACCTATACCTAACAGGATAAAACTAAAATGCATACAATTCAACATGTGTCACCATCATTTAAAAATAACATTCTATAAGTGAACAAAACAAAAGATATCCTATGCCTTACAATTGCAGTTAAAAAAAATACCTACACCTTGATCCCATAATCCTATGAATATATATTCCACCACTTATAAGAGTTTGCAAGCCAAACACCTCATGCCTTTATTCCCCCATTTGGGGTATCTAATTTCTATACTGACCACTTATACCAACCCAGTGCTCTGAGGAAACAATCATATCTTTCAACATGAAGAATCTTCATTCCAGTTGGAAACTTGTGAAGTGTGTATCCATTAGCAAAGTCAAATCAGAACAGGCCATCCATAAAGTTAGCAGTGATATGCACCAGTTCACAGACTCAAATCACTTCTCTTCCTCTGTTCAGGTTCTGGTCAACTCAATGTGGGCTTTTCCACTTAGTCTCACCACGTAGCCATTGGTTGACTTCTCTTTGGACCAAAATCCCAACAAATTCTCAACATGCCTAGCTCTCTCATGCTAGGTCATGAACTTCAGACCAGTCAACCCGCTCTTGACTTCTCTATTTCCTGTGAACAAAGTCCACGGCTCTTTATTGCCGCATTTCTCCTGCTTTCACCGACAAGCAGTAAATCTGGGTGGTCACCTAACAAGCATTTCAGCCTGCCACAAGTTTCCTTTAACATTCAGACCCAGAGAGGAGTTATCCTCATGGTTCCAGATTCCTTCGCTTCTGAAGATAATCACTAGTGAGGATTTTCCAAGGAAATAGACTCTATCCTTCTTTATCGGTCAGTCTGACCTTCCCTCAGACTACAAGTACCCTGACTGGGTACTTCAGAGAAGTCTTTCTTCAGAGAATTCTTTCCAGGTGTGGCCTAACCCCATGTAAGCACAAAGTGGGGTTAATCTCTTCAGAGATGTCTGTGATGCTAAGTTCTAAACCCTCTAGAGGGCAATGCTTGGCTTGAAGCAACTGGATTTGCAAACTCTTTCATACTCCTCAATAAACATGTCTATACATTCTTATACTTACAATAACAAGCATAAGAAATCAGTATAAACAGCATAGTCAGAAATCAAACTTAATTCTTAAAACAGTCAAGGTCAATACTTATTAAGCTTATTTATATCCTTATTTAAACTACTATTTACACAAAAAACATTGAATTAGGTCTCTGAAGGCATCAAAACAGATCCCTGCTTTCGGTCAGGCATTCTGACCTTCTTAACAATTCTCCTTTAGCAGGATTGGTTCTGAGACATTTAAAAGGCATTTTTTTTAACTCTGAGCTCAAGACATACATTAACAGTATTCATTTCATATAGAAATAACCAAAGACAGCATTCAAACAAAATAATCAAAACTCTAACTTCCCATATTGTTTCCAGAAAATCACTCAGTAAACTGCAAGGACATATCTGACTTCTGGCTAGTTAAAGAAGTAATAATACCATGAGGCACAAGTCAAACATACATATACTTTCCATCTTTATGATTTGTTCCTCTAGTACCCCACTCCTAAGGTACCATATTGTGTTAGTCCGGGTAGACTAGAGAAGCAAATTCATAGACGTGCATATAGATATAAGGAAAGGGTTTATATACAAAAGGAATGTGACACTAAGAAGGCATCCCAATTCAGTCCAGTACAAAGTCCTAAGTCCCATATTAACCCATATGCCCAAAATCAGTCTACAAAGTCTCCTTCTAACTCACGAAGTCACAGGTCAGTGGGTGCAGAATTCTGGCACTGGCAGGGGTCTCCCCATGACTCCTCACTTCCAAGGCTCAGGGTCCATCAACAGCATGCTGCTCCAGCTTCAGAGATCTGGCTCCATCAAAGCAAGGCCATGTGGTCTCTCAGCCAACTCCTCCAGCTTCTCGGATGTTGCCATCTTGTCTTTTCCATGACTCATCACCTCTCTGAGACTAACTCCCAACAACTGGGGAAGATAGCTTCTCATATTCATGAGGGAAATATCGCGAGATTTCCCAGAAGTCTCAGGAGAAAGCCATGCCCACACAGAGGCCTCTTTGGCTACTCAATGGCTATCTCCAGATTAACAGGCTAGACTCCATCCCTACATTTCAATCATAAAATTAACATAAGCACATGACTGCCACAGCCTTTCAGCGAAGGAAGAGCTGAAAGACTCCATTCCCACAAGAATCACCAGATTCTTGCCATCATGATTGACTCCACTCTGAGAAATCAGCTCTTCTTCAGTCACAGTTCCAGTGCCCGCCAAACCAGGGGGCCCATTCGCTGCACTGTCTCCAACAATGTTCTGCTTCAATTCATTCGATTGTTAGTCTCTGACAATGGTTTGAAGCTTTACATAAGATTTTCAGCAGCTCCCTCCTCCAAAGTGGGGAGCTGAGCTCTTTTTAAATGTCTGTTCTTAGTCTGTAAGCTCTATTGAAACCTGTTGATTTTAGTTGACCTTGCTAGCATTTGAAATGCTAGTGACATAGCTTCTAGGATCACAGCAAACACATGCCACCACAACTCAACAAACTAACAAATGTAAAATCTACATTTATATGGTGCCCACTGGCAGTGACTTGGTAGGTTGGACCTGCTTAATAACAGGTGTTCTCACAAGAATAACACACACTCTCACACACACAGACACCCCTGTATATTGTTTCTTGATGTTTACATCATTATAATTCTTATGCTGGACTAGATAGGTTAGTTTGACCATTTGTATCATTTGGGAGGGTAACATGCAAGTAAACTAATCCTGCAGAAGGGATTTTTTAATATAGCCAAACCATTTCCAATCTGTGGAAGCAAATGCAGTATGCAGGATGGTGACTTAAGAATAGGGAATAGGGGCTGAGCCCCGGTGGCGCAAGTGGTTGAGTGCAGGAGTGTGGTCCGCGGGCTTGGCAGTTCAAATCCAGTGGCAGCTCTCAGGAGCAACGCTGGATAACTCCCATGACCACCAGAGAGCAGTGATGCCCCCCCCCCCTCCAAAAAAAAGAATGGGGAATAACTTCATGAAATTAAAGTTTTTTTTTAAAGACAAGATCAATTGCCAGCAGTTAAATTACTATATCAAGTTAGGTAGGGCATGATGTTTACCTTTGAATCAGATAGCTTCAGGATCCACAGAAAAGGCAGAGAAGACATCAAAGAATGTTGGACACACAAAAGACCTCTGAGATCATCTGTTCTACTGCACTGCATGGTAAGAAAATAGGCACTGAAGGCAGGCCACTAACTTCTCCAAGAACCACCTATTTTAGAGAAAACCTAATGAGGACAACTTGGGACTACATAATTACCCAATCCAGGGTATCACACAATTTTCATCATAGCACATCATCCATTTTGCTATCTCATTCAGCCACATAACAAGGTTTAATCAACGTCCCAAATGTTTATATTTGAAAAACAACTCTTGTTGAAGGACTTCGGTGTCTCAATCACATGAGTCCAGTGGTACTCCAAGAGTAGACACTTGTTGCTTGAGAGAAACCTATCAAATTTCACAGAGGTACTACAATGCTGCATTATTCCACTTGACCTTTTACAACCTCAACTCCATCCATTGTTATCTGCAGGGGTAGGTTGATGCTTGCATCTGAGAGGGTACTCTCCCACTAAAAAAATGAAATTGTGCTGGGCAGGCCAGATCTTTTATAGTATGCATGTTTCTCCGCTTGGGAAGCATCAAGCAACTTACTCTGAGGTAGTGCACCCAGTTAGCATCACCTGGGATGGTTCTCCCTGGCCACAGTGAGGGCTGATTTAAGAGAACAGAGTGCTGTGAAATTTTGTTTCCTTCTATGAAAAATGCTGCAGAAACTGTTGTGATGATGAATACAGCTTATGAGGACCTTGGTAGGGGAAAAACTCAAGTGTACAAGTAGTTCTCTTATGTCAACAAAGTTGAACTGTTGACTGATGACAAACCTCATTCTGGACACCCATTAATTTCCTAAATGGGCAAAATTGTGAATTATAGTGTTTTTTGCATTCATTCCACCAGGTCAGACTGTTAATCAAGCTTTCTATTTAGAGGTTTTGAAAAGATTGCGCTGCATAACAGTGTGCAACAAATAAATGTCTGATTTTTTGCATACAGGGTACTGGTTTTGCCATCAAGATAATGTGCTCATTCATAGAACCATCTAAAGGAACCAGATTTTGGCAAAAAACAGCATGCCTCTCTTGTCCAGCGCACCTTACTCACCTGACTAGGCTCCATACAATTTCTTTTTGTTACTGCAAATGAAGAGAGGCTTGAAAGGATCTTGATTTGAAGAGGTGAAGAGAAAGAGAGAAAGCAATTGCTGCCAGTCACATAAACCAATGAATTTTAAAAATGTTTCCCAGAGTGGAATCATAGATTTGACAAATGTATAAAGTGTAATGGAGAGTACTTTGGTTATGATAGTATTCTGCTGTTTGGGGGGTATCCCTTTATATGGATAAATCACTTTAGAAAAATTATTTCCATCTTTCCTACTTCTCTATCTCTGAGCAGAATTGATTCTTTCATATGTTATTTTGAGCTTAGATTAACTTTTCTGATGTCCTGATTTGAATCTCCCGCTCTTTCTCTTTTTCCTTGCAATATGAATAGGATGCTGATTCTCACCCAGAGATGCTCCCATTCTCTTGCCTTCTCTTTGTCCCTCACATAAAGAGAGAAACACTCTCACTTTGCTGTCTATTCAGTTTCATCCAATAATTAGCTTTCTA
This sequence comes from Nesogale talazaci, assembly GCA_004026705.1. Taxonomy (NCBI): domain Eukaryota; kingdom Metazoa; phylum Chordata; class Mammalia; order Afrosoricida; family Tenrecidae; genus Nesogale; species Nesogale talazaci. The sequence goes on along the minus strand of PVJH01017177.1, from coordinate 15,533 downwards.
AAAACTTTTCTGAGTACTACCGGACACTTTGCAGATGGTTCTGAATGATTCATAATTGTAGCTGTATAATAATCTTTATTGTTTCAGACTCCTCTACACAGAGACTTTTAAGTAGAATCCTCCAAATGCTGAGTTATAACAGCATCAGGATGACAATTATGAGGAATAAACTGCACAGTGTCTAAGGAGATCTCTCCTGTCGGGTCATTCACATCATTCAGTAATATTTTTCAAGCATACTGAAAAACCTCAGTCATCGTTGCTGTGATGTTTTTGCTAAGCAGAAAGCTTTCTAATATTGGAAGTTATCTTGGCTACCTGGGCATTGTGGCTGCTGGGTTTGTCTTGGTCGTGCTTCCCTGTGCAGGAGAAAAGGGAGACTTCCTGCTTTGTCAAAGGTTCACAGTCTCGGAAACACACAGGTACAGTAACACTATGTCCTAGAGGCTCCATGGAAGTGAGCTTGTTTTGGTGAGGGTGGTTTTCCTTTCTTTGCTTTGATTTGGGTATGCTTCACTGTGTTTTCTGCCTGTGGAGATCCCTTCAAGGACTTCTAACTTTCAGGAAACAGAAAACAGTAAACAGAAATGTTCAGTTTTCCTGGGGAGCACCACAGGAAGGGCCTAAAGACAAGGCTTCCCAGGTCAGCCCAGCAACCAGCAAACTGTGGGACCTGGGGTAAGGTCTCTGGGTCTCAAATCAGTCATCTTTCCAATTCAGAAGCAACGTAAAAGGTCCATGAAGTTTCTTCAAGTTCTGTGATTTTATCACGAGATTCAGATAAGATTTCAGTATCATGTATATTAAAGAAGCATCATTTCATAAAAATAGGTATTTAATGAGAACCTTGAGGCCAGAATTTTAATTGAACTGCTAGAAGGGAATAAAACTCTGAGGAGGATGTGGCGCTTGCCCTCTACTTACAGTCCATTAGAAAGGATAGGAGAGAGAAAGTGAAAATTCCTAGAATACCTTTGGAAATAGCAAAGGTCAGATTGGTGCTGACCCACTGTTGGGGTTCAGCTCCCCAGCAGTTGAACGGGTCCTCAGAAGTGACTTTGTGATCATGGAAAATAAAACAGACAGACAAACAGGGGGGCACAAGGCTCCAAAGGCATACATGTCATACAGTGAACACATAACTTAATCAATGGGTAATTTCATAAGCAGGTAACAATGAAGTAAGTCAGTCTTAACCTAGTGCTAGTTGAACTTGAATACCCTTGAGTCCTCCGCATGGTAGTAATCTATGATCCGTGTCAGCAAGAGATGTCAGAACCTGATTGTGCTCATCTACATTTAACTGTCAAGCACAGTGACCAGTTAGACACAGGAATGACTCATCTTTTGGGGGAGGTCATTTATGACAATGCCTTCATGGAAGAATTATTGAAAGAATTGTGTTCAGTCTTTAGAATGTGGTCATTTATATCTCTTAACTGTGAGGGTCTTCCCCTACTGGAGTCAGCTTTCCAGACCCATAATTATGAGCCTGGAGGACTTAGCTTGATTGTATTCTCATCCAGTCCCTCTATTTACCACAACCAACTAGTTAAATCTATAATGTACTATAAGTTAATCTTTGTATGGTGTGAAGAAAAGTTGTATGTGGTTCATCCTGCTAAATGTGTTTATTTTTGAGGGGTAAAATGGGGGAGAGAATAATATATTTTAACACATTATTGAAAAGTCTATTCTTTCACCCATTAAATTAATCACCTATAAATGTATGGTTGTTCTACTGAACTCTATTGTACTACTTTCCATTGATCTAAGGGTCTGTACTCACAACAATTCTCCATCTTCATTACTTTAATGTTACAAGAAGGCTGAAAGTAAGGTGATGTGAGTCCTCCAATATTGCTCTTCTTTTACAAGATTGTGCTGAATTATCTAGAGTTTTTACATCTACACTGATTTGAACATCAGCTCTTAAATCCATCCTGCCCCCAAGATTGCTGAGATATTGATTGAATTGTCTACATGGCACTTGTGAGCTGCTTGAAATGTCTCTAGTTTGAAGTGGGATGTGCTAGTAGCACAGTGTGTTAAGCATTTAGCTAGTCACTCCATGGAAAATATGAGGAAGCTATCTTCCTCCACAGGCATTTACAACATTGGGAACCCTACAAGCCAGTTCTATTCTATCCACTAGGGTCATTACAGGTCAGAATGAACTACATGACAGTGGGCTTTGTGGTTTGATGGGTAAAGTGCACATAAGTAGCCAAAGGCTTAATGTAGAAAAATTGACTCTTTAACTGATAACATGTTGGAATAATAGTATTTGGGATATAGTGGGTTAAATAAAAATATATCATTAAAATAGAAGAAAAGAGATACTTATTACTGTTCTTATAGCTCACTCTAGACCTTTCTCTGGAAAGTGTGAAAGAATGAGACCCATCAACTCTGATGCTCTCTGTGTTAGTCTGGATAGACTAGAGAAACAAAATTCACAAACACTCATATTTTATGAGAGTTTTATTTATAAAGTAATTGTACATTGAGCATCTCAATGCAGTCCAGTCCAAGCTCACAGTCCAACATTAGCCCATATGTCCGACATCAATCTACAAAATCCTCTTCAATCTCAAAAACACACATGATGATGATGTTGGCTGCAGTAGGAAAGCCAAATCAGTGAACATGTAAGCATCTCAGCACTGGCAGGGGTCTCCACACAGCTTCTCCAACACCCAGCGCTGCATCAAGGTAGATCTATGTGGCTTCTCCTCAGGGATGTCTCACAGGAAGTGAGCCTTGCCAGCTGCAAAAAAGAACTAGCTAAGGCAGCCACAACTGGTCAAACCATCAAGCAAGAGACCAGAAAGGTGAGTCTCAACGAACCCAGTCCACAAGATCTCAGGTGTGTTGACTTCTTCGTAATTATCATTGATTCACCTTTTCTTACTTTCAGAGGATTTACCTGAAAATTCAATTGTTTCCAATTTTCACTTACATAATTAATTTGGCTCTTTATTTCCATGATTCATTGAACTACATCAAATGGGATATCTGTTTTTATTCATATTAGAATAACCTGTTTATGATCTTTTTGATAAATCAGTCCTCATTCAATTTTAATTCATACTTTATTGGCTGGGTTCCAGAGTAGATTCATAATGCATGTGTCATTGGGAAGAATATACTTAATTCTAAGGGATCCCCTATATGGGATTGAAAAAAGATTTGATTTTCAAAATGAGGAAAGAAATCATGAATGACGTAGAATGAAAACCATGTTCCCCTAACCCCACCCTCGATACCCAGTGCTAATTCTTCCAGTGATTCGCTTTCTCTCTGCTACAATCTTAGGTCTCTTGCCTGTTTTTTACTTACACAACCTCTAACCCTTCTCTCCATAGTCACTCATTCCTCTGTACCACAATAAGATTGATTTCTTAGTGTTATTTTTATTTAGTATTAAATTTTAAATTGAAAGAGTAGTACAAGGAATGCCCACATACATTTTTGCATTTTTCTCATTCGCCTATCGTGCTTTCTCTATCTCTGTCTCCTTTTTTCACTCACTTATTATACATATAGTTCTATGTACCTTTTTTCTTCAGAATTATATGATACCAATAGCATATATCATAATCAATAAGATCTTAATCTTTCAGTATATGTTCCTAAAGACAAAGTTATTCGTGCATGTTATCACATCACAGTATAATCAGAGTAACCGTGTTAAATGGCAAATCTCTCTCTCTCTCCAGATCGCTTTTTATCTACTTCCATTTTTGTTCCACCCACATTGGTGCATCTTTTGGTGCATTTCCAGCCATGCTGCTTCTCTCTTCAGGGTTTGTGCATGCAAGTTTCTCTACCTCTGAACACAGCTGCCCTTGGCATCCGCCTTCTTTCACTTAGCTAGTTCTTTTCCTCAAGGAAAGCTCTCCCTGACAGCTTAGAGTGCCTTTTTTATATGTGTGTAAGCATTGTGCCTTTCTGCTTTTTAGATACACAGTCGCTTTCTAGATTGTCTTTTCCCTCAAGTTAAGGATAGAGTAGAGACTACATCTTTGGTTTGTCCCTATATCTTCCAGATGCTGAAACATGGCAGATGCTCACTTAATGTTTGTAAATGATTGAATAAAAATATTATTTTGGATTAATAAACAATTTTTATTACTATTGATTTGATATCCCCATGGATTGTGAGTTTAAGGACTATTATCTATTTAATTTCTGGCACCTTGTGCACAGTACACATCATGACACATGGCAGCTATTGAATAAGTAAGTATTGAGTGAGTGAATTAACAAACAAATGCATTTTGAATTCTTAGTATGTGTCTAGATTGCACTAGGCTTAATCATGGATAATATGTCCACAATCCATGGAAAAAATGGAATCTTTAATTTTTACATATAGTAATTTTTTGAGAGTGCAATTAGTTTGCAAGCAATATAGTGATCTGATTTAAGATTACAATCTTTTCCAAAAGGATTTGAATCAAAAGTGAAATGATTTGGTGAGTAAATTGCAAATTTGAATTCTACAACTTTAAGTCATAGAAGGCTTTAAAAGTTCATGGGAAAAATGTAATGAAAAGAAATGAAACTTTTCCAGAAATTTTTTGAAGCCCTTCATATATACATTTGATTAGAATGGTATGATATCTTATTTTCAAACAAAAAAGAAAATCCATAGTAATTTTAGGTCAAAGAAAAAATATCTAAAAGTTCCTTGGTTATCTGATGCAATCAAAGTTAATTGCATAAAGTTATCAGAGTTGACACACATAGTGAATTTCCAATAGATTTTGGTATAATTTTCCAACATATTTCACAATGAAATTGTATTTTGTGATTAGTGATTTTCCTGCATACTTATTAACATCTTCTGAAACACAGGGATACTTACTAGAAAATACTCTTAGAAAGAAACTATGTTTCACCTTTGCATCACCTTAATATCATTGGCATGTGTTTCAACTATCTCAAGAGTTCAAAAAACAAACCCTCCAGATAAGTAGAAGATTGTGTGAAGGTCCTGGAGTTACGAATCAGCTCTGGAGAACAAAGGTTTGGTTTCACTTGATTGCAGCATGATAGGGTCATTTATTTTGTGATTTCCCTTGTTTGTTTTGTTTTGTGCTAGGTCATGATTAACTGAATTCTACATGTAGTTTTTCGAAGCCACCTGCCAACTCTGTGGGAGGAAGACAAGGTTTTCTACTCTCATTGAGTTAGTCTTGGAAACTCACGGGACCTGTTCTATCCTACACTAAAAGGTAGTTATCAGTCACAACTGATTCTATGGCAATGAGCAAACTAATCACAATGTCAACAGTTCAAAACCACCAGCAGGTAGGTCTGAGGCCGAAAGAAACTGACACCCATAAACTGTTAGTCTTGGAAATCCCTAGGGACAGTTCTACCCTGGTCTAAAGTGTTGCTATGGGTCTGGATCAATTCAATGGCAGAGAGTTTGGGGAGTTTGTTTTTTTTACAGATGCTGCCTTTGAAAATTTTATGTTTGAGGATGAATCATTCTCCTTCAATAAATACAGACTTCTGGCTGAGCCCTGGTGGCATAGTGGTTGAGTGCAGGACTGTGGCCCATGGGCTTGTTGGTTCAAATCCAGCAGCAGCTCTTCAGGAGCAAGACTGGGTAGCTCTCACGACCACCACATGGCAGTGATGCCCCCTAAAAATAATAAAATAAATAAATAGATACAGACTTCTGAAATTTCCATTATGCCAAAATCATTTGAATTACATCTGTCTGTCTTTAAGCAAAATCAGCATTTGGTGCACTTATGGATGCATTGGAATACCCACTATCTGAGACAACTAAAACACGTGACAAACCTTTTTTTCATGGTTCCCAAGGCATTCAATATTAGGCAGTAAAAAAGTGATCGCCAAAAGATATGAAACAAAAGAGGTAAATATCTTACAATTGTCTAAGCTTACTCACTAGAAAAGCTTTCAGACCACAGAGTAAGGAGGAAAGATCCAAGCAGAGTCTGAAAATAGTCATGAGTTGGGAAGATAAAAAGGGGTCTGGGCATCAAAGGTATCCAATTGGGGGAGGAGGAGGTGAAATTATCATTATTTGTGGATGACATGATCCTATGCATCAAAAATCCCAAATATTCCAAAACCAGAGTACTAACAGCAATAGAGGAATCTGGAAGAGTGGCAGGATACAAGATTAAAAAACAGAAGTCAATTGGTTTGCTGTATATATCCTACAAGAGCATGGAATAGGATATCAGGAAGGCAGTACCATTCACAATAGCCCAAAATAAATAGAAATATCTAGGGGTATTTCTAACCTAAAAAACAAAAGACCAAAAAAAATAAAAAAGACCTATACAAGGAAAACTACAAAACCATACTACAGGAAACCAAAAATGACCATCACAAATGGATGAATATCCCATGCTCATGGATTGGGAGACTCATATAGTAAAGATGTCTATTCTACTCAGGGCACTTTATAAGTTCAATGCTATCCCAATTCAAATACCAGCAACCTTCTTCAGAGAACTGGAAAAACTGATCACCAACTTCATATGGAGAGGGGGAAGGCCCAGTATTAGCAGTGATCTCCTCAAGGAGAAGGACACATAAAGCCACAGTGGTCAAAACAGCATGATACTGGCTTAAGGACAGATTCACAGACCAATGGAAAAGAATAGAAAACCCAGAAATCAAACCATTAGCATATAAACAACTGATTTTCAACAAGGTCCCCAAAAACATCCAGTGGGAGGGTGATTCTCTATTTAACAAATGAGCTGGAAAAAATGAAAATCTACATGTAGAAAAATGAAATAGGATCTCTACCTCACCCCATGCACAAGAACAAACTCAAGAGCCAGTCCGTTCTCCATGCTGGTCCAATCTCTATCCACGATGATTAAAGGACTAGGCCCCTGAGGGGACCTAAGCCACAGGGTGGGGGACTGGGTAAACAACAACAGGGTTTGTCACATTGTCTACCTACAGACAGCAACAGAGGACATTTTGGGGGTCACAAGACTTGGAAGCAAGGTGGTCTGAACCCCCCAAATGAACTCAATCAAGAAGGGAGCACTACTGGGAGGACAGTCGAGAGGAGAGAGTGACTGGACCAATGGTTCCTGGCAGACATTGGGGAGGGGGATGAGAAAGGAGGGCATGGACTGATTCATGGACGGGGGGAAGAACAAGTGGTCCATAAGTGGTGGTGAGGAGGGTGTAGGAGGCGTGGTAGAACCAAAGTAAGGGTAATGTAACAGAGGAAGTTCTGAAACTCAAATGAAGGCTGATCATGACAGTGGGGCAGGAGGAAGGCAGAAGGAAATAGAGGAAGGAATGAGAAGGCAAAGAGTACTTGTAGAGGCCTAAACACAGGCATGTATATATGCAAATATAATTATCTACAATAAGGTGGGAATAATTCAGGTACATATAGTTATAGGCTTAGCTAAGGCAGCAGCTGGACCTTGAGCCCCCACCCAGGCACTCCCTCAATGCAAGAACACTTTGTTCTATTAATCTGGTACTCCATGGTGCTCACTGGCCCAATATGATCACTGAAATCAAATAGGTGCATAAACAAATGTGGTGAAGAAAATTGATGGCACCCAGATATAAAAGGATATAGAGTCTGGGGTCTCAAAGCCTGATGATAAACAAACAGCCAACTAGCTGAGACATATCCAAGGCCACACAGAAGAAGCACACCAGCCAGTGTGGCCGTGAGGTGTCAAAAGGATCAGGTCTCAGGCACCAAACAGGAAAAATCTGTATCTCTGTGTATGCACCTTCCTGAGATGATCACTGAGGAGAGGGGGTGACATGAGAAAGAGTGGTGAAGATAGCTGATGGTACCCAGCTATCCTAAGATATAATGCCTGAGGTCCTAAATACTTGAGGATGAACAAACGAAGCAACAAAGTCCACCATAGAAGAAGCACACCAGCCTATGCAACTATGAGGAGTGGGAAGAACAAGGTATCAGGCATCAAAGAAAAAAATCATATTATTATGTGCCTACCCTACCAACATGATTGCTGAAGACAAAAGGATGCAGAGGCAGAGAGATCAGAGGAAACTCTTGGAGCCCAGTCACCAAATGGGCTTGAAAGTGAATAAGTGGCCATCTAGCGCAGAAGCAGCAAAGCCCACATGGAAGAAGCACAGCAACCTGTGTGATCACAAGGGGTCGAAGGAGCAGATATTAAACATCAAAGAACAAGAATCAAATCAATAAGAATGAGGGGGAGAGCAGGGTGGGGACCCAAGGCCCACTTGTGGGCAATTGGACATCCCCTTACAGGGGAGTCACTGGGAGGAGATGGGTCAGTTAAGGTGCAGTGAGGTAGTGATGAAGCATTAAACTTTTCTCTAGTTCCTGAAGACTTCCTCCCCCCAATTATCATGGTCCCAACTTTATCTTGCAAATCTATCTGGACTTAAGGAGGTACACTGGCAGAGATGAGACCTGGAAATATAGGGAACCCAGGGCAGATGAACCCCTTGGGGCTAATAGTGAGAGTGGAGTTACTAGATGGGTGGAGGGAAAGTAGGGTGGAGAGAAGGAGCCAACTGTAGTGATCTACAGGACGAACATCGGAGAGAGTGGGCAGAGGGAGAGGTCAGGCAGGGCAAGATGTGACAATACAATAATAATCTATAAAGTAATGAGGACTGGACAGGAGGGGGGGGAAGGATGGAAGGGGAAGACTGAGAAGCTGATATCTAGGGCCTGAGTGGAAAAGTGGATATTTGGAGAATATTAATGAAAGCAGTCATATGAAGGTGTATTGTGAAAAGTGATGTGCGAGCCCCCAGTAAAATGATTCAATAAAAACAAACCAAAAAAGGGGGAGTCTGGGGAGATCAAGGCGAGTGCAACTGTACCACCCTGTAAGTCAAGGCTCAGATGCATGTCCACAGAGAGAATTCTGCATCCTTCAAGACTTCTTCTCAAGTGGTCATTTGAGTGAGTGTTGATGAGTAAGGGCCTGCATTTGGAATACTAGATAAGGTCCAGAAATGAGCCCCTCAAGAGGATGTCAAGCAATCATTTCTGTCACTCACATAACAGGAGGAACAGTGTCTGTTTCTAGCAGGTGACATGGAAACTTCATAGTTCATGATCCCCTGGGCATAGAATCCAAAAATAATATTCCCTTGGTAATGAGCAAAGATTGGCTCTATAATAAATGTTGCTCTGGTTCCTCATGAATGCCTTAATAAACAAGGTTACGGTTTCTAATTTAACTGTATCCTAGAACAAAGCTCAAGAAGGGGAAGCTTAATAGTGTAATATGTTCATAGGGTGGCATAAATATTCCTCATCTATTTTGTAGCAGATACAATGTGTACATACAGTTTTAAAGGATCATATAGATCAGGAAGGGAAGTAAAAGGCATTATAATGAGAAAAAATTGTTTAAAGCAGACCCATATCATAATCAAATTAGATAAAGTTTTTAATATTTGGATACTAAAGTCACACTTATAAATAGTCAACTGGAAAAGAATAATAAATAGTCCACCGTTTAAAGACCAAGTCAGGAGAGAAAACTACAAATCATTTGATTAGATTAAAATAAAGATAAGACATACCAAAATGTGTAGAAAGCTGGTAGCACTGACTACAAAAGAAAAAAGACCTCAAAACATTAGCTTTTAGCTTACACAAACAACTCTGTTATCAAAAAGAAAGTACTTAGAGTAACTAGTGAAAATAAAGCATTCTAGACAGAGGAACTGAGATAAAGAAGATGTCACAGATGTCTAATTAGAAACAATACAATTTTGATTAAAGAAAAGCAACAGTTTTAAACACTGGTGGATAAAGGCTTTTTACATTTGCTTACCTAATGAAACATCTTTCAAAATAAAAGCAAAATAAAGATTATTTTCAGACATACAAAAGCAAATAATTTATCATCATACTGACGTGTGCTTAGAAAAAATGTTAAAGCATGTCACTCAAATAAAAGTAGGAGAAAGGATACCAGAAGGAAATCTACAGCTACACAGAGAATAGCACTGAGAATGTAGCTACAGCTTGAACTTTTTGAATTTAATGAGCAGTTGAAAGGCAAAATAATAAAGTGCCATGGGGTTTCAAACATGAATAGGCATGCTACATATGACAGCAATTACATAAAGTCTATGAGGTGAAAAGCGGAAGATTCCACTGCTCTATGTGAAGTTGTATAATAGCACCTCAAGATGGATTCTCACAAGCTAAAGATGTATTTGATAAACCATGAAACAGTCATTAAGGTAACAGAATATCCTTTGTGGGTGATACAATTTGTAATTTTTCTTTTTTTAAAGATATATAATAAGAAGAAAGGAGGTGTAAGAACATAATACAAAAGAAGTCAGGGGGGAAACATAAAAGAGGGAGCAGGAAACACTGACAGGAAAATAGAACAAAAGCAGCAGGAAGGTAGGTTAAAAACTAAATTTAACAATAATAGAGGAGTCCTAGTGGTATTATGCTTAAATGCTTGGCTAGCAATCAAAACGTCAACTCTCTGAATCTTCACATGAGAAAAACCTGGCAGTCTGCAGAGCCTAGGAAACCCTCTGGAACAGTCCTGCTGTGTCACATGGACTCATCATGAAGAGGACTTAATGCAAAAGCATATGGCAATAATGACACTGAATACAGACTATCCAAACTGTGTAATCATAAGGCAAAGATTGTATTAGACTGAATTGCTAAAGCTAATTAATAGAAATTTACTTTGCATTAATAAGAAAATGTCTAAAATGGGAAAGAATGAAAAAGATAGACTAATCAAAAGGAACTGGACCAGCTCTATCTACAAATACTAAACGATGTAAATTTCAGAGCAAATGAAGTTATCAGGTGTAAGGCTATTTTTGAATAATAAAAGAATGGAGTCATTCATAGACTATAGCAATTCTAACTGTGCGTGCATCTAATAACAAAACATATGAAGCAAAAGCTGGTAAAATGGAAGAAAAAGATAGATGAACCCATGTTTAAACTTGTGAATTTTGATAGTTTCCTCAACAATTACGTTAACAAATAGATAATTATGAAAATTTAGAACATCTGAATAACTTCACCTAATTAAAGGTATAGAATATACCATATACTGGGATCTAACTGATTTTTCTAAAACACACCACGTAATACACATTCATTTCAAGCATACAGGGTATTTTTGCCAAGATAGAGCATATTCTGAGGTCTGAAATAAATCACAATTGATATAAAATGGTTAAGGACTTACAAAGATTATTCCCTCACAACAAGAAAATCACATTAGTAATCAATAACAGAGCTTTGTCTAAATTCTCAAATATTGTAATAAATAATAAATAACTCATTGAGCTAGGACAAATTAAGTTACCATCAGCAAAATGAAAATGAAAACACATGCTGAAATTTGAAGAATACCAGTAAAGCAGTTCTTAGAGGAAAATTTATAACACCAAAATGCCTAAAGAAGAGGTGTCTTAGATCAATAACTTTAGATTCCACCTTTAAGCACGCATACAAATCAAAGATCAAACACAATTGATGACACAGGAGAAAAGCAGAGCCAAAATTAGCAAAATAATAATAAACACAATATATAAAGATAATTTAACCAAAAGCTGCCATAATTCTCTGAGATCAATAAACCTGGTAAATATCTAGTTAAATTTGTGGGGGGCTAGGGGATCACAGCCCTGGAGAATAAAAGGGATAGATGTACTTTATTTTTAATATTTTTTTATTTGCTCATCCAAATTCATTGTTAATGGAGTAAGACTGGAAGAAAATATTTTAAATCACATTTCTAAGGGGTTTTTATCAAGATCATCTAAAGAACTCTCAAACTTAAGAAGAAGAAGTAGAAGCCAAGAAAAAGGGAAAGATGTTTGAAAAAGCATTTTTTCTTTGAAGGTATGTGTTTGGCTAATATGTGAAAGATGCCTCAACTGATTAGCTCAGAGGAAAACATAAACAAAAGCCAATAAGATAGCTTTACACTTTCACAAGAATGACTCAAAAAAGACTAGCCATACTAAATGTTGTCAAGGATGCTGAAAACCTGGTTCTTGGGGGTTTATAAAACATTTTAATAAATTCTTTAAAAATTCCAGATAAAGCTGTCAGAAGTTCCAGCCACTCCACTTCTAGGTATTTATCCAAAGTGGAAATGAATGTGCATGTAGTGACAAAGACTGTAAATGCATATTCATAGCAACTTTATTTACAATAGCTTAAAATTGGAAACAACCCAAATATCCATCAATAGTTAATAAATATAATGAATTGCTGATGAATGGAGCATAGACAATATATATATGAAAGATTCTATTGTGTGAAAGAAGTCAGAAGCAAGAGTGCATACTGAATATGTTCATATTAAATTATAGAAAGTGCTAACTACAGTAACAAGAATAGGAAGTAGTTGCCTTCAAGGCAAAGGGATGTGATGGGTAGAGGGAGAAATTAACAAGATGCAAGAAATTATTAGAAGCAATGTCTTTGTTCATTATCTTATTTTTCTGATGGTCTTATTTGCAACACTTAACAAATATCATACAAATATTAAAGATGTGCTGCTCATTGTATGTCAATTTTTTAAAGTTCAGAATATATCACTAATTGACTAAGTGTACAGTTCCATGTGGTAATACTAAAAATTGTATAGCTTCTCACAAGTGAAAATATAGACAAAGCCAAAATTTTTATTTTTCTTTCCTGCATATGACTTATTTTATTCCATCTTTATGTTCAGTCTGGTTTCATAATCTTTTGTTTTCTTTTTGTTGGTGGTGGTCTGACTATATAAGAGAGCCACGGGAAGCAAGCTCGAGGAGAAAGTAATAGGATCCATGGTCCTATAAGGATTTGGGGGAGAAGGAGGCAAGGAATGGGAGTGGTGAACAAACAATGCCATAGATAGGAGAACAAATTAGGGAACTTGAGTCAACAACAAAAAGGACATAGAGATCCTGTGGGTGTTGGAGCAACAGTAATCTAGCTGAGAGGCAGTATGGTGAGTGTGATATGGTGGGGCAAGGAGGAGGTAAAAAGAAACAAAAGAAAGATCTAAAAAGCAAAGCTGTGGGTAGAGGTATAAACATAGGTGTATACATTAATTCATAAAAATAAAGGTATTGGTCTATGTACATATATTTATATGGAAATACACTGAAGTAACAGACAGAGAGGTCTCTGCTCATTCCTTCCTTCAATGCAAGAACACTTTGTTCTAACAAACTGGCATTCTGTGATGCTCACCATCCAGACACAATCACTGAAAACAAAATGGACTATAAGCAAAAAGAATGAAGAAAGCTGATGGTGCCGGCTATCAAACGAGATAGCATCCAGAGTCTTAAAGGATTGTAGTTAAACAAGTGACTATCTGGCAGAGAAGTAATAAATCCACATGGAAGAAGCACACCAGACTGTGTGATCATGAGGTGTCATTGGGACCAGGTAACAGGTATGAGAATACCCAAAACAAGCCAACAAACAAAAAACTTTATTGTTGAGAATGTGGGGTTTGGAACAGAGACCCAAAACTCATCTGTAGACAATGGGACATCCCCTCATAGAAGGATCACAAGGAAGGGATGAGTCATCCAGTGCACAGTAAAGCACCAATGAAACACACAATATTCCTTTGGTTTCTTGGGGCTTCCTCACCCTCCACCATCATGATCCCAGTAGTACCTTTCACTATGAGCTAGATCAGAGCATGTACACTGATACAGATAAGAGATAAGAGCTCACAACATACAGAATCCAGGAATAGAATAGGTGTAGCAATACCACAAGTGCAGGGGGAAGGTGGGGAGCAAAGGGGATGCAGGAGGAACTGATCAGAATGATTGACACATAAACAACCCCTCCCCTTCCAGGGGAGTGAATAACAAAAACTGTGGAAGACAGCAGTCAGCATAAGATATGAAAATAATCATAATTTATCAAGGGGTCACAAGGAAGGAGAGAAATTGGGCAATGGGAGGGGGGAAAGACCTGAGTGAGAGAAGAGCACTGAACAAATGGACCCATTTTTCCTTCCAACCTTTGGATCTTGCTTCTTCCATGTTTTATCACCATGGACTACAGACCTTTCCATAACCCTTCATATTATCCAAAGAAATCCAACATGAATACACTGGCTTACTGTTTTTTAAATTGCATTTGCCAAAACAGACAACTGACCTCTGGATAACGTTCATCTAAAAAATCATTCAGACTATATCTAAAAACTATTCACTGGTTGATGTCTTAAGGCTGGGTTCTATAGGGGCACAAAGCCAGTGAAGTGTGTGTGTGTGTATTTATATATAAAGAAAGAGTGAGAGGTTTACTTTAAGTAAATGGTTCACAAAAAAATGGGGTTGGCAACACTCACACTTGTGAAGCCAGTGACAGGCTGGAGAACCCTGGACAACACAGGGTTCTGGGGACCGGAGCATCCAAAATCTGCAGTTCAGGTGGCGGGATGGAGTTCTGTATGCTTATGTCACGATAACTGTCAGTCAGACAAGGAGAAGGATGCAAGGGAGATAAAGAGAAAAAAGGGGGAGGAGAAGAGGGCGCTAGCATGAGCTTATATTCACATACTGGAACCAGGCCACACCTCCACGGAAATTTGCTTTTCAACAGAATGACTGTTGACCTTGTATCACAGAATAGTAGGTGTACCTAACAACCTAGAACGATAGTCTTTTCTACTAGACACAGAACATTAACCATTTATGCTTGATCGTTCCTGAGCAAAAAGAATTACCTGGGCCAGACTTACAAGTGAAAGATAGTAAATCTTTATGGAGCCTTGGTAGCAAAGTGATTCAGCAGTTCAAAACCACCAGCCACTCGTGGGGAGAAATATGAGACTTTCTAGCACTTATAAGAGTTACAGACTCAGAAATTCACAGGATCAGTTCTACTCTGTCCTACAGGTTCACTGTGAGTCAACTCAATGGCAACTAACTTTCCTTTATTTTTGTTTTTTCTACCACTGTGAGTCTTAATCAACTCAATGGCAGTGGGGTTTTACCATTAGTGTTGACATTAGGGATTGAAATAGTCAAGGAGAATAGAGTGATGGTTATGATGCTCCATTCCCACTGCTCATTAGGGTAGGCTGGAGAATGTGGGAGCTAGGACAGTTCAGTCACCCTTCTTAAGGATTCCTGCTTGTACCGAGTCAGAGAATTCATCTCTCAACATCCAAAGTCACATCTTTTATTATCGTTGTTACCTGCCATGAAGTAGGCCTCTCCACACATGGCAATATCATGCATGACAGAACCAAAGATTGCCAGATCCTGAACCATTCCCAGAACACACATGGTTTTTATTGACTGAATGTAAGAAACAGATAACCAGGACTTTTCCTATGGTTAGTTTTAGTTTGAAAACTCCACTGAAACCTGTTCAACATGATAGCAACTTATCTGCCTCCACTAGAAGCAAGCGTTGACTGGGCATGAAGTATTTGACCCAGTCTGTGGGGCTTCCACCTGAAAGGATGGAATCCTACCATTTTTATTGTTTTTATTGTTAGCTGCCATCC
>PVJH01017176.1:36037-48618 GCA_004026705.1 Nesogale talazaci | reverse complement strand
ATGGCCATCAAGTCATCACTGACTCAATGACCCTAGAGAACACAGTAGAACTTCCCTAGGGTTCCCGAGGCCCTAAAATCTTCACAGGAGCAGAAAGCCTCATCTGCCTCTCTTGAAGTGGCTGCTCGCCTTGCAGTTAGCAATCCAACACATACCCCACTACATCCAGGCTCACTACCATGTCACGACCCAAATCACACGTTTCTGTGGGTAAGGAATGCAGGAATGGTTCGGCTGGGTTCTGACTTGGGGTTTTGCACGAAGGTGCTTTAATGTGGCCCTCACTTATAGGGTCCCTCTAGCTATATATGTAGACTTTGTAATTCCTCAGGGTAGGACCGACTACAAGTGGGAAGGATTCATGGCACACCAAACAAGGGAATGGATAGCTTGGTGGGGACACAGATAGGATGAATGGAACTTCTGCATAGGAGTTGGTCCGTTTTGTTGTCCTGCTTAGTTTAGAATGAGTTCTTTCTGAAGTGGAGAAAGCGGGATCCCACTATGATGCAGAAAGAAGAGCTAGGAGTGTAGTGTGCTCTTTGGACCCCAGGGTCCTCCCTCTGGACCTCCCTGGTTCAAGAGACTGCTGTGACTGAGGTGGTGAGAAATTAGAGAAGCAGGAGACCGAAGGGTGGGCTTCCCGGGCCCATAGGGAGACAACGCTGAGTAGCTTCAGGCAGAGGGCTAGCTGATGGGGTGAGGTGCCTCCAAGTGCAAGGAGGTTGGTTTGCCTAACCTTGGAGCTAGAGCTAGAACAGAGGGCTTCAACGTACTTATTGGTAGAGCTAAGAGCTGCAAGGCAGAAGCCAGTGGGTTGAGAGGACCAGAGAGATGGGCCTGTGGGTACAGCTGAGAAGAGGCCATCCTGACCAAAGAACTGTCTTGACCATTCCTGGTCTTGAATTTCTAGCCTGTTACTTCCCTATTAAACCTTCTAATCATGAGTACGCTCTGTGAGTTCCGTGTGGCCATTACAAGCGGTTCTGAACCCAGCAGAGAAGTAAAGTGCCACTGAGGGACCGTCGGTGTCAGAATCCATAGTTAAAGGTTTGTTGCTGGAAATCAGATAGGACCTCATAGATGTGCCACACAGGAGTCAACCTGGGACTTGCGACAGGTTTGACTATGCTTCCCTCTTGAAATTGGAGGAGGTCAGGTGCCACCCCATACCGTGATTATGTCAGATGTCTGTCAGGATGGCATTGGAGGGCTTGGCAGGCAGGAACACCCGTGCAGGTGGCTCCACTCATTAGCTGACACATCAGTGCTGGCTGGTGGCTCCTCTTCTGTGGACTGCTCACCCATGGGGCTGCTAGAGTGGGCCCAGCATGGTGCCAGCTTCACTCCCCCAGGGGAGCCAGGTTGAAGACACACTCGGTCATCCCCACTGTGCTCTAGAGCGCTTACACTGCTATTTATAAAATAGCTGGGGGGCGAGGGGGAAGGCAGGTAGTAATGTTGAAGGCAAGAAACACTGGAGGCCGCCTGACTAAGCACAGATGCTACAGGTGGGAGGCTGTCCTTGGAAGAATCACAGCCACACCACACCTCCCTTTTTTTCCCCAAAGGAAAATAAAAATAAGGTGGAGCAGCATTCCCGCTGGCAAGTGAGGGGACCATCCTGCAAAGCCATCACAAATTGTGGCCTGACCTTTCACTCTCCAGGGCCAGCTACTGGTTTGTCTTAGTGTGTCTCCAGAGCTACACAAGAAGAGCCGGCGCCTGCTTCCTGTGTAATGGGAGCCGCACGTGGCTAAGGAATGGCCTGCCCTAGAAAACGGTCCCTCGGAGCAGAGTGTTGGCACAGGATGCCCAGCATTAGGCAAAGCTGGCCACTGCGTGCGGAAGGTGGGATGGGTGGGCATTCTTGGTTTCCAGGAAAGACTCAGGGCCTTGGTGGACTAAGCTATGGGTATGCTCTGCTGCTGACTGAAAGGTTGGAACTTGTCGTTCACCGGAAACACTCAAGAGGAAAGGGCTGTCAGTTTCTAAACACCTCATGGAGAACAGCTCTGCACCATGAGTTGAAATGGACTCGACGTCTTAGACTTACTGAATAGACCCAAATGTTTTCCTTTCCCTGTCCCCGGCCTACCTCAGAGGGTGCTCAGCTCCCAGTTGCAGCTTCCAGAGCACATCCCTCCAATCCAGGATGCATTTGCAGAACACATGGGTTTCCCAAGGGTAACTGAGGAAACTGGAGCGGTGCCAGGGTCAGTGTTGACTACTCTTAGATGTGAATGTGTCCACCCACACCGGGGAACTCTGGAAAGAGTGTGCTTTGTATTTCATGTGAGTAGTGACGAGTCGTTAGTGCTGAGAATTCGGCCTCTCAGAAGGCCCAGGGGCCCTGCAGGGAGTCCAGTCTGATGGGTGCCTCTTTCATTACCAGAATCTCACCAACTCAGCGACCATATAGGCCAGTAGAACTGCCCCTATGGGGACAGAGCACCTCCTCTTTCTCCCTCAGAGCGGCTGTTGGTTTTGAACTACTGACCTGTGGTTAGCAGTCCCATGAGGTTTTAGTTATGCTTTTCCATTTTTCGCCTTCCTAGTGCCGAGACTCAGTTCCCCTTTCCAGAAAGGAAAGATAGTATGTGAATTCCCAGCCTCTGGTTTTGAGGCCCTTGGAGCTGGATGTGTTTTAGAGTTCTCAGTGAAGGTCACAATGCCTCCCAACCCTTGCCACCCCACCGCCCAATGTGTGTTATCCTGTTGCTCCTCCTCCATCCCCCATGGTGTCTGGAACAGCACCCTGTAATTTAGACATATTATTTCTGCACCCAGTGGGAGACATAAACTAAAACCAAACTCACTACCATTGAACCCTGTAGGACAGGGTAGGATTGTCCTGTGAGTGTCTGAGATTGTAAACCTGGGAGCATAGAGCCCAACTTATAGCCAGAAAGGGTGGTAAAAGCCCTCATAAGTCAGTTGCCAACAAATGAGGTTTGTCCCACCCCCATTTGTGAGAAATTGCTTGTTTCGAACTTTGGGATGGGGAGGGGCCTTTGGAATTCCAGACTAAGTGTCCTCATGAGGATGAGGTGGCATGCCCATGGAGCTGCTGTCCCAGCTGGGGACAGGCACTGTCAGTGTTGCCTGCATCGATGTCCCTGGTCTTGAAAGGTGAATGCTTGCCTCCAGAGAAGACACTTAAAAAAGGAGACTCTGACATCAGTTGGGTGTAGACAAATGTTGCCTCTCCTGGGGCCTTAGCCAGCATTGCAGTGCTGAGAGTACATTTATTTTATTTTATTTTATTTTTTGGGGGGGGGGCAACACTGCTCTCCAGTGGTGGGAGTAGGAGGCCCAGCCCTACTGCTGGAATTGAACCTCCGTCCTAGTGGGCCGCAGTCCCGCGCACAATCACTACGCCACCGGGGCTCAGCCCCATTTATTTATTTATTTTTTTAAGCATCACTGCCCTGGTGGTGGGAGTAGGAGGCCCAGCCTTTGCTCCTGTGAACGGGAATTGAACCTCCGTCCCAGTGGGCCGCAGTCCTGCTCACAACCACTATGCCACCGGGGCTCAGCCCGAGAGTACATTTTTTTTTAAAGGAGGTATTAAAGCAGATGTCAGTGGCTAGCTGAAGGGAAGTTTTTGAGCACTTGAGGTAATTCCTACCTTAGTTGAAAAAGGGCCTCAGTGGTGCTGTGGGTTAAGTGTCAGTCTGTTGACCTCAAGACCAGCAGCTTGAGCCCACCAGCCACCTGTGAGAGAAAGATGAGGTGACCCTGCCCCTGTAACCAGTGACCAGCTTGGAAACCCTAAGAGCAGTTCTGCACTGGTCTGAGTGGAAATCCCCCTTGGTGGCCGGGAATGCCTGGCTTAGCAGCGGCAGTTAGTAATAGACATTCACATTTTCCTTCCTAGTATCCAAATTCTCTTTTAAGATGAGAACTAATTTGGGAGTTGAGAAAATAGGAAGTATCTTTATTACATTACATTTGTTTTTCCTTATGAACATGTTCAACCCACATAATTCTAAGCGGGAATGTGATATGCAGAGCCTGGGGGACGTGGCGGCGTGGGGACGTGTTGGGCTAACTGGGAGGTCAGCAGTTGTCAACCCCCTGCCCCTCCAAGGGAGAAAGACAGGGCTGTCTCCATCAGTCTTTTCAAGATTAACCTCCATCCTTGCTTGATAGAGGTGGCTCACCAAAAAGTGACTTGCAGAAGCATTGACCTTAGTAGAATGGTAATAGAATCACAAGAGAGGACTCGCAGTATTTGAGAAAGACTTGATCTCTGATATGGGAAAAAGGTGGCTCGTGGTACAAGCGGTGTCGCGATCTGCTGTTCACCTCAAGGTTGGGGATTCAAACCCGCCGGTAACATGGTGGGAAAAGGGCCTGATGAATTGCTTCCATGCAGATTACAGCCAAGACAACCCCCACCAGGCACCGTTTCTGTTCTATGAGGAGGGGTCAGCATGTGTTGGGATCATCTTGGATGCAGTGGGTGTGCCTTGGTTGGATGGTGTAGATGGAGCAAGTTAAACCTAACTGGCCTTTCCTTTGGTAGTGTCGTATTTTGGAAAGATGGTTAATGGTTGGGGGTTTGTACCTGCTCACGGGAGCCATGGCAGAAAGGTCAGGGGATCAGCTTTGTACAGATTACAGCCAAGAAAGCTCAGTATTAAGTCTAGATGGACTCTGAAGCACACGGGGTCGCCAGGAGTCACGATTGACTCGGCGGTGATAGTTCCGGTACCTTTGAATGCTAAGAGTCCAGTGTGTCACTCTCCACGAGGAGGAGGGTCTCTCAGCCGGTCCGCATTAGGAGTTGGTGGTCTACGGTGGCATTTCGAATATCTAACCACCCTGCATGTGTTTAGGTTTTGTCCAGGGATCTGAAACCACTCTGCAGTCGACATACTCAGACACCAGTGCTCAGCCTACCTGTGATTATGGTAAGTGCGCCCAGTGGGATGGGGGGCGGGGAAGGCGGGGGAGCGGGCTCTTTTAGGAAAATGGCTGGGTTGCAGAGTCACCAGAGTTCTTGGGGCAGAGCGGGATTGAGTCCTTTGACCCTTTCACATTCTGTTGGAAGTATGGAGGGGGTTTGACAGCATGTCTGGCTCTGAAAATCTCCTTGAGAAACCAAGATGGTCTGAGCAGGATTTGAGCTTTTATCTTCGCTCCACAAGAGTGTGTCTGACTGAGCGCTCTGGAGGCCACCCCCTGAGGGTCCGTGGTCCCTGGAGATAAGATGGCAGGCTCCTCGCACTTGGGGCGGAGTGAACAGTTGGGTTTCTGGAGTATGATTCTCATACTCCCTCACATTGAGTCACTCATCCTGACCTTTTAGGACAGGGTAGAACAGAGCCCGGTGGACTTATGGGAGTAGAACGTCTGCCTCACCTTTCTCTTGAGAACAGCTGCTGCCTATTTTCTAACTGCTGGCCTTGAGATTGGCAGCCCAGTGTGTAACCACTATGCCACGAGGACTCCTGCGAGAGGGATTAGACACTGATCATTTAATTCAGAAGTAGTGCTCACTGACCAGACTCTGCCCTGTAGGTCGCCTGCGGCAGCCTGGAACAAGAACAAAGCTGGTCTGTGCAGGATTTGGGACTCTCCTCTCCACGCAACCCCCCACCCCTAGTCCAGAAGAAACCCTGTTTGAGATTACCAGTCATAATGTCTTAGCCCCTGAGGTGAGGAATTTGCTTCTCTGCAAGGTCTGGGGAAGGACCGAGCCTGCCTCACTGCGATACCTTCAGGAGTCTAGACTCCGGGGCTGTAGTCAGCACGCCTCTTGGAGGGCTCGCAGCGAGTGCCAGGAAGAGCGGCAGTGGCCTGGTGCCTTTGGGGATTCACTACCAACCCTGAGCTCCGTCAGGAGCACCTGCCTAGTCCGAAGGAGAAATTTGGCCTGCCCTTCTCCACAATCCCTCTCCTTAAGCAAATATAAGCCCACGTGACTTATCTTTTTAAAATTATTTTCCCTCTGGTTAATATGCTTTGAATAAAAGCCTTACATTGGAGGTATGCATTGCCAATATTTTCCCCCAGATTGTGGCCTGCCTTTTTCTTTGTCAGTGTTTTGCAAAGTGCAGCAGGTCTTGATCTTGATGAAGACCAGCCTGCCAGGCATTCGGATGTTGCTATTTTATGTGAGAACGCTGTGCCTCATCCAGGGTCACAGAGGTTTTTCTGCTAAGTTATCTTGTAGAGGTTTCTTAGTCTGTGCTCCATTTCGAGCTGACTTTTGTGTAGCATGAGTCACATGTCGTAGATCATGGTTAAGTTGTGAGTCACTGTATGAATATGTAAGCTTTCCAGCACCGGTTTTTACAGTGACAACTGTTTGTGGTCTTCTGCCTCTTTCTGAAGGGCCCTTTGGCCTGTGTGTATTGGGCCTACGTGTCTGGACTTCTACGTCTTGATTGCTGTAGCTTCTCAGTAGGTCTCAGGTAATCAGACCCTCCAAGTCACACCTACTCTTGTTCTTTCTTTCCCAGTTGTTTTAGTACTCCTGAGTCCTTTGCTTTTTCATAGCAATTTTAGGCTCCATTGGTCAATTTGTGTAGAAATTCTCGCTGATCACTTTATTACCATCGCTTTGAGTGTATGGATTCATTTGGGGGAGATTAGCCTCTTCACGATATTGACTCTTCCCATCCATGACCACAGTTCACTTAGGACTCTGCCCCTCTTTTCATCACTTACTCCTAAGCATTTCATGTTTCTAGTGCTATTATAAATGGTACTTCTTAAAATTCACATTTCCAATTGCACTAAATCAGGAGCCAGGTGAGTAAATCCCGCCTCGGTTGCCCTGTGTGTGGGCTGGAGCAGCATGAATCCAGGCCTCAAATGGTAAAGCTGGGTCTGATCTTCCCTTCCTTCTCTCCCTCTTCCTCACCAGCTACCCAGGAACACCCACTCTCCCACCCTAGGCACGGCCAGAGTTAGGTCAGTGCTCCTAGGTGAGGGGGACACCTTTCTTCAGATTGCTGGCTTCCTCAGCCCCTTTGGGTTTAATAATTTGCTGGAACAGCCTAAGGAAGCGTCCTTGCAGCTCTGAATTTAATAGCACTGAAAAAGCGTACAAACGAAGCCAAGTCGTGTTTGCAGCCACGGAGGGTTTCCATGACCTGTCCAGACCCTTCCAAGGACAGTTCTTGCCACCCAGGCAATGTACCAGAGCCTTCGGGTTCCTCATTGTTGGGCTCACAACCTTGCCTCCTGAGCTATCAACATGAGACCCCTAGGTGGTCCCTCCTGTTGGTGTGGTCAGCCCTCCACTCTAGCTTCAGATGTGGCCCAGCTCTCAGGAACAACGGTCAAAGGCCACATTGCTCTCTGTACCTCACAGGTGACTTTGCAATAAACCTGCTAAAGACATGCCAGTCATCCTTTTGTAGATTTTTGTTACTGTTGTTGAGGTTTTCTATGTAGAAAATCATGTCATAGAATTACTTTTAGGGGGGCTGAGCCCCGGTGGCGTAGTGGTTGTGCGCGGGACTGCGGTCCACTGGGACAGAGGTTCAATTCCAGCAGTGGGGCAGGTCCTCCTACTCCCACCACCAGAGGGCAGTGATGCCCTCCCCCCCAAAAAAAACAAAACAAAGAATTACTTTTAGGGCTGACTCCCGGTGGTGTAGTGGTTGTGTGCAGGACTGCGGCCCACTGGATTGGCGGTTCAAATCCAGCAGCAGCTCTCCAGTAGCAAGGCTGGACCTCCTACTCCCAAAAGAGAGCAGTGATGCCAAAAAAAGCAAGCAAACAAAAAGAATTAAATTTTAATTGAACATGAGAGGACATGAGAAGAGCTTTATAACATGGAGAGGATTGCAATCAATGTCACAAAAGAAAACGTGTCCGAATTGTTGAATAGAAAACTGATTTGCCTCTGTAAACTCCAATTCCCAATTAAGTAAGTAAGTACTAGAGGCAAGGTCACCCAAGATTCCTTTTTAATGTTCAATCTTTGATGACAGACTTGTTTTAGGTAGTTTAGTTATAACAAATTGTTGCTCTTGCTTTGCTCTGTTTAACGTTGGGACTGTTACCTTGTGCTAAGGAAACCTTGATAAGTTCATTTTGTATACGGACATACTCTTGAATCATTGGATGGATGTTAGGTGGTTTGCTCTGTTTGTTCTGTGTGCATTGCTTATGGTGGCTGTTTCCTGGCCCTCCTCTTCCTCCTCCACCTCCCCCCTCTTTCTGCTTCTCCTTCATTTCTCCCCTTTGCTTCCTTTCTTTTGTTGTGTCCATAACATTCCCACATGGTATTGTCTTCTGGAGAGGAGCGTGAGTTGGGATGCTCCTGGTCCCTAGGGACCACACTTGGAGAAGGGCTTCTATGAAGCCCTTTGGGGAGCTGGGGTTGCTCCAGATAAAACCTGGAACAACCTCTATTCCCCCCATGCTCAGGACCTGAGTGTGGATGGCTGGCAGCTCCCCTGTCATCTGAGGCCATCTGCCTATTTTTGAGCTGAAAATTCCTGGTTGCAGAGTTAATGCCCATTCCTGTGGCTGGAGCCTGAGTGACTGAATTCTGCTCTCTCTGGTCCATCTCCTGTTGTGGGCTGCAGTCATGTGGCCAGGCTCTTGTCAGCATCCGGGCTGATCGTATTATTCCTTTGTCTTCCCTCGGCCCTGCAGACTTTCAAGCTCCTGGCTGTCCATGCCACCCTCAGCATCTGCACGGGCACTGGCGTCCCCTTCAAGAAGCTGTGCTTCTCCGGGCGAGTAGACCGGGCCTCTGCCAAGTGGGTGCAGGGGTTTGGGGCAGGGTAATAGAAAGACCAGGAGGCTAGCTTTGGTTTCCCACTTGTTCCTCTGGTTTGCTGGGCAGTGATGGCTGTTGGATGCCCCTGGGCGGTTCTATAATGCCTTCCTGTCCCGACTGGGGGCTGGATTCTGGGGGCAGGCGTGCACCTCTCTTGCCATCTAAGTCCTTGTTCTCCCTCAGCCTCGTGTCTGTCATCTTTCATGCTGACTGCTCCCATAAGCTGGTCTGCCTTGCCTCAACCACACACCTGTCCAGTGTCCCCTGGCAGAGATGCTGAAAACAGGAAGCTGATTTCCTTTCTGGGGGAACCAGACTGGTTGGCTCCATGCTTTCACTCAGTTGTGCACTGTCTGTCTTTTTCATGGCTTAATGTTTTTATCATGTGCCGGTGTGTATGGGGAAGGGGGAGGGGGTGTCATAAATACAATGGAGCTTCCCAAACGTCATGGGAAAATTTCACTCTCCCATTTTTCCCACACACTTTTGACATGAGCACAGATTTGCAACCTAGGCTGCTCTCTGGACAGCGCTTCCCAAGCCTCTGGGCCATTGCTCTGCTCCTCTGCTCCATCACCGCACATGCCTGCTATCCAGGGCTTTGGGGATCGGCATGGGTGTTTAAGGGCTAGAGTGGTGGGGCGGGGCGGAGCAGCGAGGTGCTTTCCCTAACCCTATGCCTAGTGGACGACTTGGATTTCAGCCTTGAGTGGGTTTTATACTAAGCTGCTTGCACGATGTTGGCTCATCCTTGCCACATCTGATAGCGAGGGACATTGACACATGGATCCTGAGGCTCCATGAAAAATAGGTGCACGTCAAAGCGACAGCAGGTGGAGTGCTGCACCTCAGAGGTGGCGTATCACCCCGGGTTGCTCACTTGGGGTGAGGGGGTTCCATGCCTGTGTCCTTTAGCCTCTAGGACCGTTGTGAGGGGACATCAGCGAGGTGGCCGAGAACTTTTGGTTAGGGGCGGTAGTAAGCATAACTGACCTTTTGCCTTTTGCAGGCTATGGAACTTGGAACTCGGGGGCAAACAGAGGTAAGTGTCGTTCCAGTGTGTTTTCCACTTCCTTTTCTCTGCCCCTGCCTGCCCTGGTGGCAAGTCGCTGGAGAGAGAGGGGTGTCGCTGGGGCTGGGACTCCCCCTTGCAGCAGATCCTCACTAGAATGGACTGCATTCACACTCTCTCCTTGGGGAAAAAAAGAATGTCTGGAGCCTACCTAGCCTTGGGTGCCAGCTTCCTCGACTTGTGTCTGTGACAGACAACATGCTTGTCTCTGTGTTTGTCCCTTATCGCTCTCCCTGCTACAGGCTATGAGAACTATGGCTATGGCTACGGCTACAGTCAGGAGAACAGCAGCAACTATGGGTACGGTATGGCCACTTCCAACCCCTGGGAAGTGCCTAGCTCTGAGACGAATGCAAGCCCTAGTGCTGCGGGGAGCGCCAGTGCCGATTCCGTTTTGTCCAAAGTTAACCAGCGCTTAGACATGGTGTCGCACATGGAGCCGGACATGATGCAAGGAGGCATGTACGGCTCGGGAGGAGAACGGTGAGTCGGAACGCGTGCCACTCCCTCCTGCTGCCTCTCCTCTCTGGGGCTTCCACAGCCGCCCCCTCCTCCGGTCTTCCCCCTGCAGGACTCGCTGCTCTCCCCTTCCCACCCCTGTCCTGCCTCCTCCTGAGGGCTCCCCTCCCTGCCAGCTGCGCTGGGCCTCACTGTCCTCTGGGCTGACCCTGCAGGCTCTCCTTGCAGGTCCGGGGAGTGACCCCACCTTGGGAGCCGCATCGGGACTGCTCTCCAGTCCTTGCACACTGTGTGGTGTCCAGTGGGACAGAGGCTCCAGGGTGGGTGACAGCTGGGCTGCTCACCTAAAGCACTGGGGCAGATGCAGGAACTTCCGAGTTCATGAGGAAGGACCCTGGGAGGGGTGCTATGATTCCTGTTGCTCAAAGGACAGTAAGGCACAGGGAGGTCCCCATGCTATGGTGAGGAGAGGCTTGTGTGGATGGGGTCACATGAGGCCTCCAGATGCTCTGCTGGTGGCAGGGGGGAGTGGAGGGGGGGGCACAGGTCTGACTTGCAGGGGCTCTAGAACACCCACCCTACAGACTGCATGGGCTCTGCCATGTTGAGGTGGTATGGTCTGTGGGTCAGGTGCTTGGGAGTGGGGGGCAGAGCTATGCTGGAGCGTCCCCTCTGGCTGCCCCACCCTCTCGGTGTCTCTCAGTTTCCTGGTGGGAAGAGAGTTTGAGAAGGACCCCTGGGGTACAAGCTAGTCCTAATCTCCCTTCAGTGTCTGTAAGGAGTAGGCGGTGGCTCTCAGGGGGCTTCTCCCTCCTAGACGGAGGGTTTGCCTGACCCAGTACTCCAGGATCCATAATGACCCAGCCCAATTTTAGTCATTGGCAGGACTATGGCATCTTCCCTGGGACTTGTTCCCCATTTTGTCTGCCTCCTGGGTGGTAAGGGGCTGGCCTGAGTTTGCTGTTCCCCTGTCCCTTCAGTGTACACATCATCATGGTGCTGGGTGCCTGACTGTCCTGAGATGTGCAGGTGCTCCGCTGCTCCCCATGGGACCCCCACCCTTGTGTCTGGATACATTGGGGTGTGGACAGTGGTGCTCTTCCTGCTTCTACAACTCCGCACCCTACCAGCCTAGGGCCTCTCTGAATGTGGCACCTTGGTGGGGTAGGTTAGCCAGGTTTTGTCCAGGCAGAAGGGCTTGGGGCGCGCAGGAGCAGGAAGCTGATGCTGGCCACGTGACTCTGCAGATACGACTCCTATGAGGCCTGTGACTCAAGGGCCATGCTGAGTGAACGCGACCTGTACCGGTCAGGCTATGACTACGGCGAGCTGGACCCTGAGATGGAGATGGCCTACGAGGGCCCATATGACGCCTACCGGGACCAGTTCCGCATGCGTGGTGGCGACGCCTTTGGCCCACGGCCACAGGGCTGGGCCCGGGATGTTCGCAGCGGCCGACCGGTGGCTGCCGGCTATGGGCGCATGTGGGAAGAGCCCATGGGGGCCCGGGGCCAGTGCATGCCGGGCACCCCCCGGCTGCCCTCCCTCTTCTCGCAGAATATCCTCCCTGAGTACGGCATGTTCCAGGGTGCGCGCGGTGGAGGCGCCTTCCCCGGCACCTCCTTCCCAGGAGGTTCCCGCTTTGGCTTCGGCTTTGGCAACGGCATGAAGCAGATGCGGCGCACCTGGAAGACCTGGATGCCAGCCGACTTCCGGGTGAGTGAGGGGAGCCACCGGGCTGGGGAGGGCAGATTGCAGCCAGAATCTCACTGATGGACTGTGCCCTTTCCCCATCTAGACCAAGAAGAAGAAGAGGAAGCAGCTGGGCAGTCCGGATGAGCCCGAGAGCAAGGCCTCCAGGACCGACGGCTCCGACAACAGCGACTCCGACAATGGTGAGCTCCTCCTCCCGCTGCCTTGGCACCCCATCCCCTGCAAGCTGTGGGCTAGGCTCATCTACTCTCTCCTTCCAGATGAGGGCACTGAGGGCGAGGCTGGGGAGGCAGCCGAGGGCTCGGAGCTCGTGGACAAGGGCTCCAGAGTGGTACGTGCCTGGCTAGGCCCCTCACTCTGATCTGGGGCTCTGGGTGGGCTGCCCCGGGCCCTGAGCAGGGTGGCCAGGGTGATCAAAGTGCCGTCCCTCAAGTCAGGTTCTGAGAGATTGGGGGGGGTGGGGGATTGCTGCAAGAGTGCCATGCGGGCCCAATGGCATGGCCCTTACTCTTTGCCTCCTGACATTACCTGCTAGGAAGGAGAGGACGAGGAGGGGAAGGAGGATGGGAAGGAAGACGGCAAAGA
>PVJH01017176.1:0-35937 GCA_004026705.1 Nesogale talazaci | reverse complement strand
GCACAGGCTGTGGACAGCAGTGGCCCCTACCTAGCACACTGGCTGTTGCCTGCAGTCAGGGGACAGGGCCCCAGGCACACCTGCGGTCTCTCAGTAACTTCAAGTTGCAAGTCCTCAGTGGCCGGGGTCTGAGCTGGGGTCCCAGTGCCGATCTGCTGGCCGTGGTTGGTGGGCCCTTTCTCTCAGTACCTCCCCAGCCCCTGTTGGGAGCCGTGTCCCTCCCACCCGCGTGACGAGCACCAGCAGGTACCAAACAGGCCAACCTCTGTCCATGGAGCCGCGGTGTCTGCAGGGGGTGGGCTGGCGCCGGGACCCCAGTGGCAGCCTCCCTGTACCCCACCACAGGGCTCTGAACTTCAGCCACTCACCCCACTGATGCAACGTGTCTCGCTTCCACCCAGCCCTGGGTCTCGCTCCGCTGAGTGTTGGTGGGGGTGGTCCTGGAGAGTAGTGGGCTTGGCATGTGTCCCCCTCCCTCTCCTTCCCCCCCACAGGGCCTCAGCCACACCCACTCCCCACCCACCCCTGGTGTGGTCAGAAGCCAGATGTAACCACTGCTCTGGACCTGCTGAGCCCAGGTGGTGACTGTGCCCTTCACTCCATAGGGGCCCTGACCTCCCAGGATGAGAGTGGCCAGACCAAGCGCAAACTGCAGGCAGGCAAGAAAAGCCAGGACAAACAGAAGAAGCGACAGCGTGATCGCATGGTGGAAAGGTAACCAGCTCCCACACACCCGCCCTCTGCAGGCCGTGCCAGGAGAGCAGCCGTAGCTCTGCCACCGCGCCTCGGCCTGGCCTCCCTCGGGAGCCACACCTGCTCGGCCGTGCATGGCCCCTGCTTCCCGCCAGGCCCAGCTCCCAAGGTCTGGCTCTTCCCCCGCCCCTGTGCGGCCGCCTGGCGACCGCTGGAGTCTGTGGCCCAAGACCCGACACTGCTCGGCACCGTTGCCCAGAAGCTCCGGCGCTAGCTCACTCGGCGCACGAGCCCCAAGGTGCACTGGGGGCCGATGCCCCCGAGGGAGGGGGCCAGCTCAACAGAGACTCAAGGTCCAAAGCACCCGTGCCGCCCCAGCTGGCTGCCAGGAGGCCGCCGCTGCGCCCAGGAGAGACGGCAGCCCCTGTGGGCTGTGGCAGCCGTGGGCCTGCCCTCTGCCCCGCTCGCCGGCCCCGCCAGGCCAGGCCAGGCTGTCTGTGGCTGAGTCCTTCACGCCCCTTGGTCGGGTCTGTCTGCCCTCAGGGCTCCCGCACTGGCGCTTGCCTCCTCCGCCTCAGACTCTTGCTCTTGCTGGACCTTCCTCAGCCTCGCCGGCGCCCGGCCCCTGGGCTCTCCAGACAAAGCTGACCCCGTGTGGCCCAGATAAGGACGTCCGGCAGAGGTAGGGACCTGCCCCGAGGCCTCGGTGGCGGCTGGCCTCCTCCGCCCCTTGCCACGGCAGCCTGCTCCAGCACAGGCCCCAGACCCCGGGCTTCTGCTGTGGACACCAGGCCCAGACAGAGCACCTCGCCCAGGTGACTCCAGGCTGCCCCCTGGCAGGCCAGGCGGGCACCCTCCTCCAGCTCAGACTGGTCTCTTCTTGGAAAAGGAAGATGAGGCGACCGTGGCCCAGGCCTGCTTCCCTCCTGTCCCTCCTGCCACTACCCCTGAGCATTCTGTGCAGAGGATGGGCGAGGCCTCTTGAGCCCCCCAGGCCCCCGAAGGAAGCTGCAGCACCTTTCTGGGCCCTGCCTCGGGACTGCGCACTCCACTCTGCACCTCAGGGCCACATGGCTGGGCCGAGAGCACGAGCTCCTGTCCGGCCTGGGCAGCGATGCCCTCCACAGCCGTCCATCGACGTACTACCTGTTGCAGCAACTGCTGCCTTGGGCCCAGCCCTTCTGCCTGTGGGAAGAAAGAGCTCCTCCCCGGGCCCCACGAGGCAGTAACTGCAGCTGTTCCACCCCTTTCTACTCCCGAGCCCCAGCCCCACCCTGCCCCCCGAGGGGCCACACCTCAAGAGGCCCGGGAACAGGGCCAGTCTCAGGGCCCGCAGCAGGGTTGGGTGAGGCAGTGGCACCACCCTCTGGGCCCCTCACCTGCTCACCACTTGTCTCCCTCCTGTGGCAGGATCCAGTTTGTGTGCTCTCTCTGCAAATACCGGACTTTCTACGAGGACGAGATGACCAGCCACCTGGACAGCAAGTTCCACAAGGAGCATTTCAAGTTCGTTGGCACCAAACTCCCGAAGCAGACAGCTGACTTCCTGCAGGTGAACCTTAGCGCAGCATGACTGCCCTGAGCTTCCTTGGGCCCCCCCCAAGCAGCAGAGCAGTCCCCACAATCCTTGTGTGTCCTCTGCAGGAGTACGTCACCAACAAGACCAAGAAGACAGAGGAGCTCCGGAAAACTGTGGAGGACCTTGATGGGCTGGTCCAGCAGATCTACCGAGACCAAGACCTGACCCAAGGTGAGCAGGCGGCAGCCAGTGGGGGCTGAGGAGCTGGTCTGGGGTTTCCCAAACCCCTGACTCTGTCGGAGGCCCCTGGACCAGCGGACATGCCCTCTTTTCTTTGCACAGAAATTGCCATGGAGCATTTTGTGAGGAAGGTGGAAGCAGCTCACTGTGCGGCCTGTGACCTCTTCATCCCCATGCAATTTGGGGTCATCCAGAAGCACCTCAAGACCATGGATCACAACCGGAACCGCAGGGTGAGTGAGAGCTCGAAGGGATGACCTTGGGAGGGGCTGGGGTCTCGACCACTGCCTTCTCATGGGGTGCTGCACTGGACACATTATGGGAGGCAGGAGGGGAGGGAGTGTGCAGAAAAAGCAACTTGCCTAGCCCAGCGCAGCTGTCGGCGGTGCTACAGAGAAGGACCGCTGCTGTTAGCTGTCTCTGAGGCTGCCCTAACTCATGGCGCCCCCATGTGGAAGCAATGAAATATTGCCTCATCCAGCACCACGCCCCTGTGCTCACTGTTTGTTGTGACACTCTTAGGTGTTTTTTTTCTTTAGTAATTGATTTTGAGAATAGACGGTCAGACCTTTTTATTTGTTTATTTTTTTTGGCATCACTGCCCTCCGGTGGTGGGAGTAGGAGGCCCAGCCCCACTGCTGGAATTGAACCTCTATCCCAGTGGGCCGCAGTCCCGCGCACGACCACTACGCCACCGGGGCTCAGCCCGGTCAGGTCTTTTTTCCTCAGTCTTCTTAATCTGGGAATTCTGCTGAAATCTTTTCAGCATCCTAACAACATGTAAACCACCAGCTGCACACAAGTTGCAATGACCAGAAATTGAACCTTGTTTAAGGCTCATCAAGTCCACTGCCTTGATCAATTTAATTTCCAATTCCTGCACAAGGCTTCTAAAGATGTAGACCAGGGGTGCTCACACTTCTTTTTTTTTTTTAGTTTTTTTTTTTTTGGGGGGGGGGAAGGCATCACTGCCCTCAGGTGGTGGGAGTAGGAGGCCCAGCCTTTGCCCCTGTGGAGCTGGAATGGAACCTCCATCCCTGTGGGCCGCAGTCCCGCGCACAACCACTACGCCACCAGGGCCCGGCCGGGTGCTCACACTTTTACAGCATGCAGGCTACTTATATAATGATCAAGTTAAAATAGTCTACAAACTACAAAAGTGCAAAATATATTTTTATTTATTTACTTATAAACACACAGTGCAGTTTGTGCATGTGCTTGACATCTAAGGTTAGAGTTGATTGGCTGCGCTGTATATCAGTTAAGCAACGGGATGGATGATAGGCTCACGTCTAATTTTTATGGGAGAGGGGGCATTACTACCCTCTGGTGGGAGTGGGAGGCCCGGCCTTGCTCCTGGAGAGCTGCTGCTGGATTGAACGGCCAAGCCAGTGGGCCGCAGTCCCACACTCAACCACTGCACCACCGGGGCTCAGCCCCTTGGGTGTATTTTTTTAATGCCATGCGATCTACCCACACTACATTTGCAATCCGCTAGTAGATCGAGATCAATGTATTGAGCACCCCTGATGTGGATCTTTAAAAGAACAGAGAGTCTCGTCTTTCTCCCTCAGCCATTGGCCTTGAACCATTGACTTGTGGTTAGCAGTCCAACAGCACTGCTAGGGCTCCTTTAGAACCATCAGGGCGCGGGGTATGGGAGTCTCCATGTCCATAGAATGGCGACCTCATGGTGTAGTAACAGTTACACATTGGACTACGAACTGTAAGGCCACAGTGCAAAACCACCAGCCGCGTCCGTGGGAGAAAGAGAGGGCTTTCTAATCCTGTAAGCAGTGGCAGTCTCGGAGAGTGAACACACAAGAACCCAGTTAGAGTCGCAGAAAAACACAGGGGCAGTTAGCGCTATCCTGTCGTCCGGCGTCAGTCACTAAGAGTCGGCACCAACCCAAGGGCAGGGGGTTTGAGTGAGCTGTGCATAGAGGACAATGGGCAGACTCGGGTCAGAGAGCAGACAGAAGGTTCAAGTGCAGGAGTTAGCGGTGGGGGTGGCGGGGAGTTGCACTCCACAGGCCAAGCAGGTGGGTTGGAGGAGTGGGCGCGGGCCACCATAGGCAGCAGAAACTCACTGGAGGAGGATTAGGAACAGCGTTCACACTGGTGTGAAGGTAGGCCAGGATGTAACTGAGGTAATAAGACACTCCACCTTGGGAATGGAGAATAGGATCAAGTAGAAGAGTTTGTAAGGCAATAAGCCCCAGGCTTTGGCATGAGTGATCAAGCAAGAACTGGGATGACTCCTATGTGAAATTTTTTAAGTTTGTACTATATAGGTGTGTACTATAAATGTTTAAATGCACAATATTTATAGGTCTGACGTATAGGTCTGAAAGTACAATTATATACATGTTTTTGTGCAGTAGCTTTTAAATCAGTTAAAAGATGAAAAGAAAAATACACATTTGTGACTGAGCCCTAGGGGCGGCGTGGTTGTGTTCAAATCCAGCAGCAGCTCTCCAGAAGCAAGTCTGGGCTTCCTATTCCCACCAGAGCAGTGATGCCACAAAAAATAAACAAACAAACAAAAATGCACATTTGGGTTTGTTTGTTTTTTCCACATCACTGCCCTGTTGGGAGTAGGAAGCCCAGCCTTGCTCCTGGAGAGCTGCTGCTGGATTTGAACCATCAACCTTGTGGTCCGCAGTCCCACACACAACCGCTGCACCACCAGGGCTCAGCCCATTTGTGTTATTTTTATTCCACACACATTTGTATTTTTTTTAACACATTTGTATTCTTAAAAGTTACATACAGACTTTTTTTTGGGGGGGGGGGGGGCATCACTGCTCTCCGGTGGTGGGAGTAGGAGGCCCAGCCCCACTGCTGGAATTGAACCTCCATCCCAGTGGGCCGCAGTCCCGCGCACAACCACTACGCCACTGGGGCTCAGCCCACATACAGACTTTTAAAATCTTGAAAAACAATATCTATTCTTAACTTGCTCTAACCATGCATGAAGCAAAATGCACATAGAAAGAAAATAAGAAATACCTTAAGGGCATTGAAAAGAAAGGTGCTGATTTATATCTATATAGTCAGAGGCCCACTGGTAGTGCAGTAGTTAAGCACTTGACTGCTAACTGTAAGGTCCATGGTTCAAAGCCCACCAGCCACCCGCTCCTCAGAGACAGATATGGTGGTACACTGACATAATTCCGTAGCGGTGGGGGAGGGGTAGACCCATCACTATCAGGAGTGCTTTCAACCACTTGGTTTCAACCTGGGGGACTTCTTTTAATGTTTCTTATAAGACAAGTCCCCTAGCAGTGATGTTTCTGGGGTTTTGTTTTTTAATCTGGGACTACCTTTATTTTGCTTTCCTTTAAAAAATGAGCTTTCCCGGGTGTAGTAATTTGGGTTACAGTTTGGTGATTTGTTTTTCCCTTTGATCACTTCGAACATGTCATCTTGCTGCCTTCTGCCTCTCCTTTCTGAAAAGGACTCCCCTACCACAGTTTTGGCAGTCCTTTATAAGTGATGATTCAAAAAAATTAAAAAAAAAAGTGATGATTCATTTTTCTCTTGCTGTTCTCAAAATCCCTCCTCTTGTCTTTGCAAATAGTGTATTCCTTGGTAGAGCGCTTTGCATTTATCATAAAATTTGTTGAAGTCTTGGATATGAAGATTAGTTATTTTCATCAGATTTGGGGAATTTTCAGCCAATATTTCCTTTTAGTACTTTTTAAAATGTTCTCTTCTCCTAGCACTCCTGTCATACGAATATTAGTCCCTTTTCTGGGACTGTTCATTCTTCAAATTGCATGATCTCTATCCTCTTCCCTTTGAATTCACTTATATTCCTAGTTAGATCTGCTGTTGACTCCCTCTAGTGGATTTTTCATTTGTTCCTGTACTTTTAGCTCCGAGATAAAAAAAATCTTTATTAAATCGTTTTTATATCTTTAGTGGTAGTCTGTTTGATACAACATTGTCACAATATGTGACATTGACTTTCTGTAAATTTCTTAGCATGTAGCTGGAATGAGACACTTGATAGCACATTGGACACAGCGCGCCGTGGAGTTATTTTGCCGTTGTTACTCTGCTGTTCTTTGCTAGTTGTGGGTCCACCCCCTGCTAGTTAGTGACCTTTTGCATTGAGCTGCTAATCTCAGGGCCAGCAGCTTGAGCTCACCAGCCTGCTCTGCAGGAAGAAAGATGAGCTTTTCTGCTTCAGTAAAGATTCATAGTCAGGCTGAGCCCCGGTGGCGTAGTGGTTGTGCGCAGGACTGCGGCCCACTGGGATGGAGGTTCAATTCCAGCTCCACAGAGCAAAGGCTGCGCCTCCTCCTCCCACCACCAGAGGGCAGTGATGCCCAAAAAACAAAAACAAAACAAAAATTGATAGCCACGGGGATCTTTCTGCCCTGTACGGTTGCTATGAGACAGAATCAACCGAATGGCCGCGAAAGAGCAGTCAAGAGATGGGTGTGTGTGTGTGTGTGTGTGTGTGTGTGTGTGTGTGTGTTTCCTGTTTTTGCATGTCTTGTCATTTTGTTTGCAAATGGACATGTCTTGAAAACCAGCCTGGGGCTGAGCCCCGGTAGCGTAGTGGTTGAGTGCGGGACTGCGGCCCACAGGCTTGGCGGTTCAAATCCAGCAGCTGCAAGGCTGGGCCTCCCACTCCTACCAGAGGGCAGTGATGCCTTAAAATTAAAAAAAAAAAGAAAACCAGCCTGTGGAGACTTTGTGGACTGGCATTATATAATGATGTCTGTCACACACCCCACACCCCCCACACCCGTGTGGTTTTAAAGCCTTTGATGTTGCTCGGTAGAGGCTGAGTCCTTAGACAGGTGCACAGCTGCCCTGATGTGTCAGCAGGTGGCGTAAGGCTCTCTTTGCCTTCACCTCTAATTGCTTAGTGATTGGGCTGTTTCTGAAATGTCCAGGACAGAATTGGTTCTACATACAGGTCCAGTTAATTTTGAACTTCTTTATGATGGGGAGGATTTTTCCCATGACTGTTTGAGATTTGTCTTGACCTCCAGGAAGCTCCTTGGCTCGCAAGTGACCTGGTTCTGCCTGGGAAGCTTATTGGCCCATGATCCCCTGGTGTCTCTGACAGATGTCTTCTTTTTTTTTGGGGGGGGGGGGGCATCACTGCCTTCAGGTGGTGGGAGTAGGAGGCCCAGTCTTTGCTCCTTGGAACTGGAATTGAACCCCCATCCCAGTGGGCCGCAGTCCTGCGCACAACCACTACGCCACCGGGGCTCAGCCCCAGATCTGTCTTTTCAACCTCCACACGAACCACCACTGCTTTGGTGTTCCATGGGTGGGAGTGGGAGTGGGGTGGGGCTACAGCCTCCTGTTGACTTTTCTCCCAGGGCCAGGTCTTCATTCTTTGAACTAGCTGACCTGTGGTGATTTTAGCCCCAGTGTTCTCAGCATGGTGCCGGGAAGCAGAGCCTTCATCTTGTGAGGACTGTATAGAAGGGTTCCCCTCACCCCACCCCACCCTCACCCCTGGCTATACTTAGTATCTGCAGTAGGTCATGTAGAGAGGCCCTATGGTGAGAGAGTCTGAGCAGGAGGGACGCCCTGCCATTGGCTGCTCTCATGTTATCCACAGTGGAGTTTCCACTGCACCGAGGGGGGAGCGGGTCACCTTTCAAGCCACGTTGACTCTTGATGAGCTGTGCTCTTCCAGGATGCCTGCACGAGACTAAATGCTTGCTTTCATTTCCTCCCCTTTGTATTGTGAAACGACACATGAAAGAACATAGGTCACCGCAAGGGTTGTCTACGTAGAGGGTTCCTGCAGCACGGCTTCTATTCCTGAAATAGTACTGCCATTCTCACTTCAGAAACTCGAGAGTTAAATGCTCCACGACTAAGGGAAAGTTTGATGACTCAAACTCACCTGGAGGTGCCCTGGCCTCCTTAACAACCTATGAACTTCTCCGCAGCAAGCCCAGCAAGCCCCACCTTTCTCCACCCCATCTCCCACCCCAGGTCCCTTTAGCCACAAATAAGCTTTGGCTTCTGTAGGTTTTCTTATTTCATGTGTGAGGTCATACAGTGCTTATCCGTTGTGCCTGCCTAATTTTGCTCAGCATGTTTTCAAGGCCAAGCAAAATGTTTCCATATGTGCATACTACATTTTGTTTATTGATCTATTGATGGACAGTTTTGTTTTGTAGGGCCCTTTTTATGGGTATACAAGGATTTCTGTCATACCCAAGCTAGAAGCAGGAGATACTTAGTTGGCCAATGAAAGTTGGTGGTTCAGAAATTCATTTGCATCCTGATTGGGAATCTTTTGTTTCTTAGTGAATCTGCATGAAGTCTGCTAATGTTTTCCTTAAGTACGGAAACTGGAGGAAAAAACAAGTGATCACATTTCAGACTGTCGTTTTTGTAGACTTGCTCAGGGCTCAGTGGAGTGCATGGAGGGCAGACACTCACTCCCCAGATCTCTTTCTGTAATAGCTTTGACCTTCCAAACAATGACACAGATTTGCCCGTGCCCCCACCTCAGAGAAAGTCCGACAGCAGGGTCCTACTCTTTAGTCGTTCCACTCTACACTCTTTCTTCCATCTTTTGGAGGAAGAGAATCTGTTTTAAGGGCTGTGCAGTAGTCTTTTTAAATGTAGCCAGTTAAAATCACGCATTGGAGCCCTGGTGGTATAGCCCTTATGAATTGGGCTGCAGTCCCCTAGGTCGGCAGTTTGAAACCACCAGTCACTCCTTGAGAGGCAAACAGGGCTTTTTAGTCCTGTCAACAGTCAGGCTTGAAAACGCACAGGCGGGTGTCCGTATGCGTTGGCATTGACTTGAGGACAGTGAGTTAGAGGAGCTGCTGGAAGATAGGACAGTTCTCATTTCCCATCACCGCAGTGTTTCTGCATGTTCCAGTTCCGCAATGTAGGACCAAGCCCTAGGAGGAAATATATGTTTGCCCTTGACAGTTTGCTCAGTGTCTCACAGAAAACTTGTAAGTGGTTGACAATCCCATCGAGAGAGAAGTGTTAACCCAACAGTTTAGTGCTTCACAACAAATGCAGAGGTTGTTGGTTCAAACCCACCGAGAAACACTTAAGAAAAGCTTGGTGATCTGCTTGTGAAAAGGTCACGGCCTTGAAAACCCAACAGAACCTTTTCTTCCAACACACAAGAACACCAGGAGTCACAACTGACGTGAGGGCAGCTGGTTTGGGCTCTTGGTACTGAACCTGAGACTCCTTGTCCCAGGCATAACTTCACTTTCAGGTGATCTGCTTCAGTGCAGTTGTAAATAGGAGTCAACCAGGGTTTCTCTAGACAATGCTGAGACCAGGGAGTGGTTCCATTGCCCTAAATGGGGTGTATTCACTATTGTTTCTAAATCAGGGTGGGCGGTGCCCTAGGTGTGGGCCCTGCGGATGGGGTGGGCTCTGGAGGCCTGGGCCAGCAGCAGGCCGTGCAGCCCACCCTGCTCTGCCCACAGCTCATGATGGAGCAGTCCAAGAAGTCATCACTCATGGTGGCCCGCAGCATCCTCAACAACAAGCTCATCAGCAAGAAGCTGGAGCGCTACCTGAAGGTGAGGCCCGCGGGGGGTCGCCCCCCCCCAGTCACCCCACCTGCTTTTACCACTGCCTTCCCGCCCCCCCCCCAGGGTGAGAACCCCTTCACCGACAGCCCTGAAGAAGACAAGGAGCAGGAGGAGGGTGAGCCGGGCGCCCTGGACGATGGGGCCACGGGAGAGGCCATAGCCGAAGGGCCACCGCAGCCACCAATGCCCCCGGAGCCGGAGGCCGTCCTGCCGCCGCCGCCGCCGCCGCCCCCGGAGGAGGAGGAGGAGGAAGGCGTGCCGCTCTTGGGCGGTGCGCTGCAGCGCCAAATTCGCGGAATCCCGGGACTCGACGTGGAGGCTGATGAAGAGGAGGAAGAGGGTGGCGGGAGCGCGGCTTGAGCGCACGGGCTAGCCCAGGCCGAGATCAATAAAGTGCTTTCCCTTCAGGCCCGCCTCCGTCCGCTCTCTGCGCCGGGGAGGGAGCAGGGGTGAGGCCCCGAGTGGGCCGAACCAAGTGGAGGGGTGCGCCTGCGCAGCGGACACTACTTGCTTCCGGGACGCTGCTGACGTCTGCCCATGCCAATCCTGAGGCGACCTGGGATCTACGGGGGGCGGTCCTCCGTGCAAGCGAGCCAATGGCAGCTCGCCGGCTCAGTGACGTACGCGCCTGGTTGTCCAGTAGCAAGCAGCGGGTGGTGCGATGAGCGCTGCTGCGGCCTAGAAAAGGGGGCTGCGGGCGTGCCGAGGTGGAGACATGGAGCAAGGCTACGGAGGTGTGTGGCTGGGGCATGGTGGGCAGGGAGGGCGGGCTGCCTCCGGCCCCGCGGCCGCCGCTCTAGAGGCCGTGTGCCCGAGACCCCGTAAGCGCGGTGCGGTGGCTTGGCCTGCGGGGAGGTGGCGGGGCGCGCGCCGCTCATTGGGCCTTGCAGCCGTCGCTCGCGGGGGCTGGGTGCCGATTGGCTGTCGGGCAGGCCTTCCGTTGTCCCGCACAGCCTGGCTGCCGCGGCCTCCGCAAGATGGCGCTGGGGGCGGGGCCTGCAGGGACCCGGCTGCACGTGTGGTGGCGGGGCCTTGGGGG
The DNA here is from genome assembly GCA_004026705.1 of Nesogale talazaci. Taxonomy (NCBI): domain Eukaryota; kingdom Metazoa; phylum Chordata; class Mammalia; order Afrosoricida; family Tenrecidae; genus Nesogale; species Nesogale talazaci. The sequence continues at coordinate 24,887 of PVJH01017176.1, read as the reverse complement.
TCGGCCTGTGCGGCCTGACCGGTGGCCCAGGCTCCCCTCGGGGGCTCGAGGTTGAATCCCCCAGCCCCTCCGACTCCTGCCGCTGGAGGCCTTTCTTCCCCGAGCTCTCGGACCAGGATCCCACCGCTGGGCTTTTCGCGCCCGTAGCTGCAGTGGCTTCTCCCCCACTTCCTGCCTGGCGGAGCCAGGTCTAGGACCCGAGCCCGGTGGCCCCCGTTCGGTGCGACTCTGTCCGAGCTCTCCAGGTCGGTCAGGGTCCAGTCCCAGTTCCTGCACAGGCGACCTAACTAGTCCGAGCCTGGGACTCATCTGCCTGGATTAAACGCAGTGCCCCCCCCCCCCCCCCGGGGCCTACCGGGGAACCGCGCACTTAGATCGGATCAGTGCTGGAGGGCGCGCTCCGAGGCTGTTGACCTTGGGTCAAGTCCCGGTCTCTGAACGTCACTCGCTGACGACAGCTATCTTTTGTTGCACACCGCAGGGGAAGGAAGCGCGGAAAATGCCAGAGTCGGCTCCCAGGGCAAGTAGTACAGGGTTGCCACCCTCCACTGAAGGGGGCGGCCGTTTGCTGTGGAGGAGCTCGGGAGGGGAAGGACTGTCAACCAAGAACCGAGCTCTGGGGTCCTTGAGACCGGGGGGCTGGGGGGAGTGAGGTGTAGAGCATGGGGTGATTAGAGCTGGCCCAGGGACTCCACAGCCCCACGGTGGACGTGAAAGCTGAGGGGCAGGGGGCACAAGATGCCTCCCAGTCCGAGATTAGCTCCAGGAGTCCTAGTAGTTCTCCCAGCCACTTAAGCACATTTGTCAGCCAAGCAAGGCGGACAGGGGTTTGGGAATTGAAGGAGGGAAGCTGCTCAATGGAGAGAGGCAGGGCTGAACCCCACCCCTCCCGTTTTTTGTTTTTTTTTTCTGCTTTGACCTCAGGCAGCCAAGATAACTTTGCAGAGACAGTAGATAACTTTGACAAAATTAAGTCATCTGCCGCTGAACTCTCTGGGGAGTGCTTGTTGCAGGGATGGTGCACAGAGGTTGCTGAGCTTACTTTACCATGCCTTCCTTCCGTCCACAGGCTACGGGACATGGAGTGCTGGGCCTGCCAACACCCAGGGTGAGTGCTCCCGCTGGGTGGGCCAATCCATCTTTCCCATCCAAACTCCAGAAACAGCGAGCTACCCCCAGCACACCAGGAAACCGAAGTCAGACTCTCGTCCACCATGCCAAGAAGGCCCAGCCCTGAGGCTATAAATTTTTATCAAAGCAGCCAGCCTCCTATTTCTCCCCGGGAATGGCTGATAGATTCAAACCCCTGACTTTTTTGGATTGTAGCCAAGGGCTTTAGACACTGTGGCATCACGATTCCCTTGGGGGGGTAGATCGGGGCCAGCAAACTTTTTCATAAAGGGGAAGATAGGGGCTGGTAAGGGAAGCCTGGTGGCATAGTGATTGTGTGCAGGACTACGACCCTCGGTGTTTGCTGTTCAAACCCAGCAGCACCTCTCCAGGAGCAAGCAAGGCTGGGCCTCCTACTCCCACCAGAGGGCAATGATGGCCTCCCCCCTCCCCGCCCCCCCAAAAGAAGGGGGGGCAATATCGTTGGCCCTGCAGTCCAGAAATGCAGAGTGGATGGGGCTCTGTACCTTTAAAGTATTGGTGGCCAAAGACCCATCGCTGTCATCCCATCTATTTCCAACTCCTGTGCCAGGGAATTTTCTGGAAATGGATTATCAGGTCTTCCAAGGCGCTTCCAGGTGCGTTCAAATTTCCATCCTTTGTGTTAGCATCCAGTGCCACCTGTGTATGTGTTGTGGGAAATTAAACAGCTGGCGGGATAGCAGCAGATGAGGTTTTATGAACAATAGACTGATGGGAAGGATCTTACATCAGAGACTGGCACCCAGCGACTGTGCCAGTTGAAAGCTTCCTTCAGTAGAAGGAGCCAGGACTGACTGGTCTTCACTGCTTACATTAGAATCACCTTTTATGTTGTGCAGCGCTGGGGTTTTTTGATTTTTTTTTTTTTTTAATAACATCCTGCCACCTGACCCGCAAGCACCATCGTGGGAAACAGAGGGGATGTCGATGCTGACTCCTGCCGACCGCTGTGGTCCCGGTTCCGAGACTACAGCTGTGCCCAGCCTTTCTCCCTGGTGGTTTCGAACTGCTGACCTTGCTGAACTGCAGCACACTGTGGAACCACTCCCTACCCACCAGGCCTCCCCAAAAGAGAGAGGCAGGAAGTTGTCACATTTTCATTTTCCTTGGCTCTAGTAATCGCTCCAGTTAAGAACTCAAGCACTATTGTGTTAGGCCTATCCGCAAAAGAAAAGGACTTACTTGGAGACCTAAAACATCCCTGACCCAAATCACCTTGATTTTTTCTTTCTTTTTTTTACCTTTTTGTGTGTGTGTGTGGGCATCACTGCCCCCTGGTGGGAGTAGGCGGCCCAGCCTTGCTCCTGGAGAGCTGCTGCTGAATTTGAACCATCATCCCTGTGGCTGCAGTCCGGCACACAACCACTACGCCACCAGGGCTCGGGCCCACCTTGATATTTTCAACCCCCTTGTGTGCATCAGAAAGCTGGGCGGCAAATAAAGACCAAAGAATTGACCCTTTGGATCACAGACTAAAGGTGGTGTACGTGGTATAAAAGAACCCATGCAATTGAATGATGGGAGAAGAGGATTGAACATACCAGGGACTGCGGGAAGAACCACCGAATATCATGTGTCTTGGAAGATGGTTTCTTAAACTGACACTTGAGATTTTGTCTAGGGTCCCTTGAGTGTGTCCACAGAAGGAACCAGCCCCAAGGGAAGGACATCACGCTTGGTCAAATAGAGGGTCGGCAAGAAAGAGGAAGACTGGCAGGAGTTGATGCAGCGGCTGCAGCGTTAGGCTCAAATGTGGTCACTTTGACCAGGATGCCCTGAAGCCTTTTGTTGTAGGGCCTACACATTGTTCTGTTGATCATGTTGGACCACCGGTATCTTCCCCCCCACCCCCAGTCTCTTGGAACAAAAGCTTGTCCCCAAGCTTAAGAACCCCACCCACCCCGCCTGCCTCTTGTCCACATTGTTCTGCCCTGGGCGTGGGTTTACCGGTACTTCTGAATTAGGCAAGGGGAAGGTTTACAGAGCAGCTCAGTTTCACTTCCAAACACTTAATTTATCTTTTCCTTTGGTGCATCCTGACTTCCCCCCTTTGCCCCAATCTGTGTCTCCTGTCCACATTCCTCCTACTCTGCTCACCCGGTGGTCAGTGCCACCCTTTGACCTGACCATGGGCCATGAGGCTAACTGCCCCATGAATTTCTGGTTCAGACCAGAACAGGAAGGGTCACCAGTCATGTCTGGCAAGTAAGCCCATTCTCTTGTGATTTTGAACTGTTTCGCATTTATGTCCCACTTTATGCAGGACCTTCTACGGGGGTCTGAAAGCAGCAGTTGGCAGTGGCGGCCGGTCTCGGGGTTGTGGAAACAGATGTTTGGGCTTGAGCGCGCTCTCCTCCACGTGGGGAGAGACCATTCATTGGACCTACCTACCTTGGGGGCTGCTCCCTGAGACGCTAGTCCTGATCCCACAGGCCCAGCGATTCATTCACACAAGGAATTCACTTGTGTCTCAGAAGCTGCCGTGATTTCTCCCCGTGTGTCCCACCTCGTTCCTGGGGATATGTGTGGTAAAGAGGAATGTACAGCTACCCTCTATCATACCAATACAGTTAAGGGTACACTCCTGTACCTGTCCAGCCTGTGAGTGCGTCCCAGCATCCACTCCGGTCTCCCCTGCTGCAGCAATGTGTGTCTGATGGTATTTGCCTCCATTGCTGTAAAGCTTACAACCACCACCCCCTTCGCCCACGTCCGTCTTGCCCTAACCTTGATGAGTACACTGCCTTCCCCTTCACCCAGGTTATCCCTTGTCTTTTAGGAGTGGGCTTGTGCAATACCCTGTGTGTTTGGCTGGGTTCAGTTAGCATAACGTCCTCGTGCTGTGAAGGGTTTCCCAGCCCCTTCATTCCCTTTTCCTGCTGCCTGCTCGTCCATTGTGGGCACACGCTAGAGCCTGCTCGTCCTTTCTTTTCGTGGGGTTGGGCATTGAGGTGGTTCTGTCTCTCTGCCTCGGCGAACGGCGGCACTGCGATGAGCCTGGGTGTGCATGTGTCAAGTCACGTCCTGCCTCCTGTTTCTCCTGCATATGTAGGTCCGAGGGTGTTTCTCTTGCTTTCCACGGTGAGTGGCCTGGCCCGTGCCAACATTTATGCGTCTCACAATTTTTGGGGGGATGTTTTTACGAGCCCTATAAACACGGGAAGCCTTCTGCGTTCCCTGAGGGAGTCGATTCCCTTCCTGCGGCCGCACCAGACTGGGTGTGGGAACGAGGGTGTCTGGTATCTGTCCTGGTGGCGCAGTAGAGAAGGGTTGAGCTGCTAATTCCAAGGTCATTGGGTTGGCAGTGTGCATTGTTTCTTTTGTGTGTGTGGTTTTTTGGGGGTTTTTTTTGGTATCACTGCCCTGGTGGGAGTAGGAAGTCCAGCCTTGCTCCTGGAGAGCTGCTACTGAATTTGAACCGTCAACCCTGTGGGCTCCAGTCCCGAACACAACCACTGAGCCTGGAGCTTGCCCTCGGGGCATCATGGGTCATCTCTGCCCTTGTCCCGGTTTCTCTCCCACCACCCAGGTCCCAGGAGAGGGGCTAACTACCAGTTTCTGGCCCCGCCTGCCACTTGGCTGGTCAGGTTGGGGTCTGGTTTCTGGCTGTGGCTCCACAGTCTGCCCCCAGCAGATGGCTGGGTTGCAGTGGGTGGACTTTTTTGAAAGCACAAGGCCCTCTATTTGCTGTGATTGGGGGGCGGGGGTGGGGGGAGCAGTTTGGAGCTTGTCTAGGAGAAAAGATTTAGCTATACTTGCCAGTTGTTCCAAGGGAACACATGAGCTAGTGGGCCTAGGCTTTCTGACCACGATGGGTGGATAGCCCACCGCTTATACCCCCAGGTCTGCAGAGAGCAAAGCACCTTTCACTACCTGTAATACCCAGGTCCAGGGGTTGGCACCTGTGTTCTGGGGACAAAGCTCACATATGTCTGTTTCTTCCAAGGTGCGTATGGAGCTGGTGTGGCCAGTTGGCAAGGTAGGCCCTGCTCGGGGTCGGGGTGAGTGGCCAGGTCCTCTGATCCATTCTGCAGGGCAGACACCTCTGGGTATCAGTGCAGGATGGCCCTTAAGGCCTTCTGCAGCCTTGGGACAGGTGGGTGAGGGGCTCCTGAAGGTGGGAGGATTCCCAAGGGAGGGGGTAGGGGTCATGGGAGCGGCGGCAGCAGCACTGTCCTGGGGCGTGCCTCGCTGGAGACCACAGCACTCAGCTGGGACTGCCCTTCCTCTGTGAGGGCATCTTTTGCTTCCTGGGGCTAGGACACCTCATCTCCTGTGGCTGCGCCACCTGACGCAACCCTCATCCCTGCCAGGTTACGAGAACTATCATTATTACGGGTCCCAGAACTCCACGGTGAGCGCCGGAGCTGCATATAACTATGGCCCGCCATCCTGGGAAGCTGCCAAAGCCAGCGATGGGGGCCTGGCCCCTGGCGGCCCTGCCATGCACATGGCTTCCTATGGCCTGGGCCAGGACCCGGGCTCCGACAATTCCGACAGCCTCATCGCCAAGATCAACCAGCGCCTGGACATGCTGTCCAAGGAAGGGAGCCGGGGCGGTGGCGGCAGCGGGGAGGGTCCCCAGGACCGCGAGAGGTGAGTCTGGCAGGGAGGGCGCTCCCTGGTTGCTGGCCGACTCCCGTGACCCCTTGCTTCTGCACCGGCTTCCCCCAGCTCAGCATCTGAGTCCCCTCAGCCTGCCAGTGGAAGGGGGTGGTTGGTTAGCTGATTTGAGTGGAGGTTGGGGGGGTGTGGGGCTCAGCTTTGCAGAGGGCTGGACTGAGGACGTGGGGTATATGGGGTCGGCGTCCTGGTGCCTGCGCAGCCCCTGAGCATCTGTTTGCCCCACAGCTCCTTCCGCTTCCAGCCCTTTGAGTCCTACGACTCCAGGGCCTGCCTGCCTGACCACAACCCCTACAGCTCTGGCTACAGCTATGACTACAACCTGGGCACAGACCGCAACGGCGGCTTCGGCAGCCAGTTTGGCGACCCCCGGGACCCGGGCCGTGAGCGGGGCGCCCTCGACGGCTTTGCGAGGGGCCGGGGCCAGGGCCGCTTCCAGGACCGAGGCAGCCCTGGCGCCTTCCTGCGCAGCGAGCCCTTCTTGCCGCAGCCCCCGGCCTCCTCGGAGCCGCTGTCTGCTCCCTGGGGCGAGCTAAACTACGGGGCCGGCAGGGGCCTGGGGGGCCCCTCCCCCAGCAGGCCTCCGCCACCGCCGGCCCTCTTCTCCCAGCCCCTGACCCCCGACTATAGCATGGTGGGCATGCAGGGGGCGGGCAGCTTCAACAGCACCGTGCCCTATGGCTGTGGCCGCGCACAGGCCCGGATCAGGGACCGGGTAAGCCCCTCCAAGCCCAACGCAGGTCAGTCGAGGGAAAGGGGCAAAACGAGTTGTTGGTTTGAGGAGGAATTGCAAGGCCGGCGGATCCCACCCCACCTAGCAGCACCTTGGGGGAAGGCCTGGCAACTTGTTACCTGCCGAAAGGTCATAGCCGACCTCGAACATCCCCGAGCAGATGGCGTCTCACCTGGTGGCGCGTCTCGCCTGGGGTTGCCCTGACAGCAGCTAGTTGACATAGCACGGATGGGACTTTCTGGAACAGCCGTCACCGCAGCCTTGGTCTTAGATATCCCCATCACCCCAGACAGCGCTGCTGCTGTCCTGGGGCCCCCACCAGCCCCGGGCGGTGGCTTTCTGCCCTGGGACCACTTCCCGTGTGTGGTCCTGGTCTGGTGCCCTTGTTTGGTTTTCCCTTCTGTTGCCTTTGCTTTGGGGAAAGACTTCCGACGTCCACCCTCCAGCCCAGTCACCCGTCCAGCCTGCACGCCTTGGTGTGCCTTAGCAGTCGGCAAGTGGGTGTGTGCGCGTTTGTGTTACAGCCCCGGTGGCCAGGGTTTGAGCGCTGTGGCCCCGATGGCCCCGCCCGGAAGCGGCGGCTGCTGCAGACTTATGAGGAGCCCGACGCCAAGCAGCCCCGGGCAGACAGCGAAGGAGACTTCTCCGACAATGGTATACTGGTTGCCGGAGAGGAGCGGGGGTGGGGCCCTCTCTGCCACCTGTCCTGACAGATGGGTTTCCCTGCGGGGAGTGGGAGCCAGGCAGAGAAGCCGACTCTCCTTCCATTGTGTCTGGCAGATGATGGAGCAGGCGACTTCCGGTCCGGAGACGAAGAAATCAGGGGTGTAAGTCGGGCTCTGTCTCCACTGTGGGGTTTCTTCAGTCTGCCCTGGCTTGGGCTAAGAGTGCCTTTGGTGCTGGGCTCTGCTCCATCCTAGGCAGGGTGGACTGGCCCCCTGGCAGCCCTCACCCTGTGCAAAGTGCTGGTCATGGGCCTTCAGGGCAAGTAGTTCAGGGGGACGGGAGCCGGCAACGTCAGTTTTCCACGTGGCCAGGCCAGGTGCCGGGCGGGGAGACCAGGGGCAGGGTTTTCATATCCCCCCGTGGCTCCTTCCCCCCCCTCCCCTTGCTTGTCTGTCACCTCCACCCTCACGCTTCCTGGGTGGCCAGAATTGGACAGGTGCCTTCGATTTTACCTTCTAGAAGAGGGCCAGTGACATGTGACAAAATCATTTCTCACCAATTTCCAGTGGCAGCAGGGGGTGGTGCTGGGACATACTGTCAGTCCCTGAGGGGTGGTCTGGCATTGGGCTAGCGGGGAGCTAAGCTGGCCATGGAGTGTTCTGGAAGGCAGCCCTCGTGTGTCTGACTTTGTGTGCTCTTCTCTAGGACGATGAATTCGGTGAGGCTGGGAGGCAGAGAGGTAGGCAACCCGTTCGAGACCCCTCTTGACTTCATGCCCGCCCTTTATCTCACCCCCACCCCCTGGGGCTCCCAGCAGCCCTGTAGCTGGACAGGCACAGGGTGCACCCTGAGGCTCTGCTCCAGTCTGGGAGGGCACCGGCTGGACGGCATGGGCCACGCTCTGTACTACCGGAAGGGGCTGGTTGCTGCAGGCCCCCTCCGGCCCCCTCAGCTGCTCTCCCTGGGGTTGCAGTCCCCCCACTCCACGGCTGCCCACAGAACCAGACAGCACGGAGCCGGGAGCACCGGCTCAGAGCCCCCACTGCCCCATGAGACCCTCTCACTCGGCATGTGATGAGCGGCCGCTAGCCCGACTCTCCCACGCCGCCCCTCGTTTCTCTTCCTCCTCCTGTGGCCCCGAGAGTCTGCCGGCTCCCACCGGGCTCCACTTGCAAAGGCCCCCCGCTCAAGACTCTCCTTCTCTCGTTTTCAGGCTTAGCAGGCCCCCGCCCCGCTCACTGCCTCGGCCGGCCCGGGCCCACGCCGGGTGCCTAGCAGTGTGTGCGCTGGCGAGTGCTAAAGCAAAGGTGACGTGTCTGGTGCGCGCAGGTCCTACGGCCTACGGGACGACCTTGTTCTTGACCTTGCTCTTAAGCAGCAGTCCTAGTTTCAGGCAGCGGCCTCTTGCCAAAAGCCCCAGGCCCTGTGAGCGGCTCCCGAGAGCGCACGCCGGCCGCCATCGTCGTGGGACAGGCCCACAGCGGGCACAGGGGTAGGGGCCACAGTTCAGCTGCTTCTTGGTCCGTTCCGCAGTGTCCGGCCCCGGGCAGGCCCCCTGGACGCCCCAGGCACGGACGGGAGGACCTACCGGTCTTTTCCCACTCTTGTTTCCAGGAATGCTTCCCACCAGCCCTGGGCAAGGCCCGGACTGGCGGTGTGTGCACGGAGGGTGGAGCTGGGCAGCACGGACTCGGGCCAGCTGCAGCCCTAGTTGAGCTCGAGGCAGCGGGACGGCTGCCAGCCCCACCCGGAGGCGGCGAGCGGCTGGCCTTCCTCTCAGCCGGTGCTGCCGGGCGCGCTCCTAAATGACGATGGGCCGAGACCCACGGCGGAGCCTTAGGCTGAGCACAGAAGCAGACCGGGGCAGGTCAAGGAGCGGGCAGAGGGTCGCAGGATGGGCGGGCCATGCCCCCTTGCCTGGCCAAGGGGGTGAGGTGACACCCCGCAGAAGCTCCTGAGGGTTCTCCCCGGGCCCCCACTCGGTGCTGGGAGCGCTGAACTGACGGGCCCTGGCCGCACCAGTGCTGGGCGCCTCAGGCTGCACCGGCATCTCAAAGCACCATTCTGTTACAGACGACAGGGACGACGACGACGACGAGGTGAGGAAGCGGAGAGAGAAGCAGAGGAGGAGAGACCGGATGCGGGACCGGGCAGCTGACAGGTTAGGGGCTTCCAGGGCAGGGATGTCGCCCCCCCTCCCCCCAAGACTCAGCAGGGTGTCTCCAGGAGCCCCAGTGACATCCGAAGGCACCACCATCCAGCCTGTTGACCCAGCTACCTTGGGTGCCTGTGGGGCGTCTGTTCCGTCATGGTGGGAATGGGCAGCAGTCCTAGAGGAAGTGGCATCTGACTCCACCTCCCCTCACTCTGCCCCCTCCCCCAGGATCCAGTTTGCCTGCTCGGTGTGCAAGTTCCGCAGCTTTGAGGACGAAGAGCTTCAGAAGCACCTGCAGAGCAAATTTCACAAGGACACGCTGCGCTTCATCAGCACCAAGCTTCCCGACAAGACAGTCGAGTTCCTCCAGGTGGGTGCCCCAGGACCTGCACTTGGCCGGTCACTTTGCCCAGAAAATGAAAAAGCTGCACAGATGGCTCCAGGGCCAGAGGGGGTGTATGGAGCCTGTAGGGGACCCAGGGAAGCTTTTCCACAGAAGCAACAGCTGCAGCCTGGAGGCGCAGGTCTCCAGGCACACACACACACACACACACACACACACACACACACACACACACACCCAGCCCCTGGCATCGGGTATGTGTGAGGGTCCAGTGTGCCGGCCTGCCCTCTGATGGTGTCACCCCCACCCCTCCAGGAATACATCGTGAACAGGAACAAGAAGATCGAGAAGCGGCGGCAGGAGATGATGGAGAAGGAGAGCACAAAAACAAAGCCGGATCCTTTCAAAGGTGAGTGAGAGTGCTATCCCGGCCAGGTGTGCGGGCTCCGTACACCTGGGCGGCCAAGGACCAGGAGGCCAGCTGGGGAGGAGGGAAAGGCAGGCTTCACTGCCTGCTGTCCTATCTGTTTGCAGGGATTGGCCAGGAGCACTTCTTCAAGCGGATCGAGGCTGCCCACTGCCTGGCCTGTGACATGCTCATCCCCGCTCAGCACCAGTTGCTGCAGCGGCACCTCCATTCCCCCGACCACAACCACAACCGTCGAGTGAGTGCCCCTCGGGGCCGTGGGGGGGCTGCCACAGGGGATGGCCCCGCTTGCATGCTGTTGGCACTGCGCGTGCCGGGTGCTGGAACACGGCTGGTGGGAGAGGTGCCTGGTGCACCCCGGGTGGTGGGGGCTGGCCTGGGGACAGCAAAGCCAAGCCTCCTGGGCCTCGGGCCGTCAGTGCTGCTCTGAAAGGCCACACTGGACTCTCTGCAGCTGGCTGCTGAGCAGTTCAAGAAGACGAGCCTCCACGTGGCCAAGAGTGTCCTGAACAACCGACACATAGTGAAGATGCTGGAGAAATACCTCAAGGTGGGTGCTGGGGAAGCTCATGTCTGGAAAGGCTTCTGTGACCAGGTGCACTCTGGCAGACCGCAGGGGATGGCCTGGGGAGCGTGTGACACTGGACATTAAAGACTGGAGCTGTTCTGGTGGGGGTGTGGGGGCCTCTGCAGGGGGTGTCCTGGAATGTTGTAGGACCAGCGTGATGCTGTGCACCAGGGAGGGGAGGGGAGAGGGGAGATGCTAAATCCTCGGGAAAGCAGCAGAGAGGTGTTGGCCAAGAACTGCCTCCTGGGACTGCTGGCCCAACTCCAGCCCAAAGCCCAACTTCTGTTCTAGTTGGGTACCGCAAGCCAGTCCTGACCCCCAGTAACCGTGGAACGCGTGCCGCCTGGTCCTGCACCATCCTCTCTTGCTCATGTAAACCGAACCCACTGTTGCAGTCACTGTGTCCTCCAGCTCGTGGAGGATTTTCCCCTTGAGGGCTGCCCTTCTGTTTGCCGAGTTCAATGTGCTTCACCAGGGACTGGACTCTCCAAAGTCCCTGAGACAAAATCTCACCATCCTTGCTTCAAGAGCCTTCTGGTTGTACTTGTTCCGAGTCAGATTCCGGTGTTCTTGTGGCAGAACAACAGGAGGGCCTGTTTTTCCCTTCTCAGTTAAATGCATCTGAGAATTCATTTGGCCTATCCAGCCTCGTGGCGATGTCGTGCGTCAGGAGAGAAATGTGTTCCCTAAGTCTTTCCGAGGCTGAGTTATCAGAAAGATCACCAGGCCTTTCTTCTGAAGTGCCAAAGAGTAGACTTAACCCCCCCATTTGTTTCCATTGCCACCTGTCAGGAGCTTTGGGTTCTTTTTATTATAGAGGTGAAATAACTGCTGAATCCTAGTCCTTTAAATGCACTCAATCAAAGAGCCCAAGGATGAAGATTCGCTTATGCTTCTGACTTCTTTTGAAGCTGCTAGGCTCCGGAGTCTGCTCACCTCGTGGGCAGAGTTTTTCATGTCTAGTGATACCATTCCAGCCGTCTCCGTCATCCCGATAGACAATACTCAGCAGTTAGTGCACGGACCCGTTCCTATCTAGCCATTCCGATCCACCACTTGTGAGCTGTACCCCCCCTCCTCCCCAGTCCTTAGGCACCTCCCAGTTCACCTTTCCCGCTGCTGAGGCCGGCCTGATCCAGCACAGATAGCTCTCCGAAGAGCACAGTGCTTGACTTAGACTTTCTTTGCAAACAGCCTGTTGTAGTTTTAAAATCCTCTCTTTCGTAGGGCAGCCTTAATGGGTGACTTTCAGTTGGAGGGTTGGGAGGGATCCGAGACCTGGAATTCCACTGACAGCGTGTCTGACTGAGGAAGCATCGTGGTAATGGAGCAGCTCGCATCAGCTCCAGCAGTTCAAACCACTGACCACTCGGGAGCAAGCAGAGGATTGATGGTTTAGGAGGCACCATCCCCCACCCCCCTTGGCAGCCTCCCCTCACCACCGGCTGATAGGGTTGCTGTGTGACAAAGGGGACTCCGTGGCAGGGAAAGAAAGAGCACTTCTTCATGAACTTTCCCTCAAGGGGGTTTGATCACGTGCATAAAGCGTTAGGGAGGGGGGAGGGGTTGGTGATGCTTCCCAGATTTGTGAGGAGAAACTCGGTTCTCTTTCCGTTTTCCCATGCTCGTCTCTTGGCATGAGTTTTTCCAAACAGGACGTCTCATCCGGGACCCTGTAATGTTCACGCCGCCACTGTGTCGTGGAGGGTGGGCTTGCTGCACCGTCTGGCAGCTCAGCCCCCAGCGTCCCAGGCTCTGCTGAGCACTGCTGTGTCCCCGTCGCTCAATAATCCCATTCCCTCCTCTCTGGTCAGGGGGAGGACCCTTTCACCAATGAAGCTGCTGACCCAGAAGCTGAAGGGGAGGACCATCTCGGAGGTGAAGACAAAGAAGAGACCCCCGAGGAGGCTGCTGCAGACGTGCTGGCCAAGGTGATCGCAGCAGCCGTGCGGGCCGTGGATGGGGACGAAGCCCCAGCTCCCGAGTGCTGTGAGGTGCCCGTCGCTGCCGCCGCCACCACCACCACTACCACTGGGGAGAGCCCTGTGGACACAGCCAAGGCCACTGGAGGCCCTCTCCCTGGACAGCCTGCAGCTGAAGGGACAGTCCATGAAGAGGTGGCAGAGGAGAGCCCCATTGTGGAGGCCACAGGTGGGGCTGAAGCAGAGGCTGGAGGTGGAGCTGTGAATGCTGGGGGTGAGGTTGCTGCCCCGGTGGCCCCTGAAGTGTCATCCATGGAGACAGAAAGCCCTGTCACGGGCCTGACTCCTGACCAGAACGACGCCCAAGGCGAGATAGAGCAGACTGACACACAGTCCAAAGACGTTCACGTTCTCCCCACAGAGTGAACCCTCCCACCCTCAGCTCTCCCTGAAGGCCTGTATCATGCATTGCTCATTCTTCCCTGGCTTGTGGGGGCCGCAGTGCACTGTACTGCACGCCCTTGGCAACCTCTCCTTCAGGAGAGTGTCACTTCCCACTGACCAGCCAGGGATGGGTGGGGGCTGTAGATGTCCAAGAAACTCAGCAATCCCCTGCAATCGCCCATTGCACCCCCACCCCCACCGGGGCAGTTGGGATATGAGTGTCGGTATCCGAAGTGAAGGCAACCACTGACGAGCCTGCCTTCCACCATCCCCTTTGTAGGGGGGAGTGGGGTGCGGAGCTGCCCCCCCTGGAAATTGTGTCTTGCTTCACAAGGGATGGTCTGATTTTCCCCACCCCCTTTATAATGTCAAGAATCTGTTTTTGGCTCCATGATCAACCTCACTCCTTGGCCACCATCTGGAATGGGTCTTGTTAACCTGAGATTGTCATCTGGCCCAGGGGCCAACGCTGCAGGCCCAGCAGGTCTGGCGACCTTTCCTCCTTGCCCCAGCCAAGGTGGAGCCCCTGTCCCACCCCCACACTCCTCAGTGGTTTGGGATTTTTCCTTTTTGTACACCGATTACTTCCACTTAAAAGTGCTTCACACAAAAACTTCGTGTCTGTCACCACTGCACAGGGAAACCCAGCATCCACGGCCCTGGAGAGACATGGGCAGACACAACTGAAACCAAACTGCTCTGTCTGGAGCTTGTCGGGGCGGGGGGAGGGGAGTGGATGGCTCTGAAAGGAAGCCGAAGAAGGACATTCCTTCCCTTGTGTGCTTCCCTCCACCCCTTTTTCCTGCTACACACCTCCGGGTCAAATCTTTGATGAGCATCTTCCTTATCCCAGGTGCTATTTTGTGATATAAATGTCTGAGACCCAGACCCTGTCCTCAGGGAGCCCTCCTCAGAGACAAAAAGATGGATATATGTATATGAAAAAATCAATCTTAGCTATCAACCGGAATAAAACTGCTAGTTCAGCAATAACCTCATGGTTCTGCATGGTCCCTAGTCTCTGCACGGGTGGACTGGTTTGCAGGTCAGATGTGTGTTTGCCCCTTCTTCCCCCGCCCCCCACCCCCAAGCTTGTTCTTCAAAGACGAGATGCCCAGGCATCATCAAGCATTGCTTGACTGCTGAAGGGCAATGTCTGCGTTGGCGTCACAGTGACCAAAGCCCTGGCATGACTTGGTTTTAGAGAGGTAGGGGCTTGGTTCCCATTAGACTGGAAGAACTAGTTGGACTGCATTGGTGGGATGTCCTATTTCCTGACATGATGGGAATAAATGACCACTTGTTGAAGGTGGCCTCGGGGGTTGCGTGCTTGGCTGCTAGCCAAAAGGTTTCAATCCACCAGACGAAGGTATGGACGCGTGCTCCCCTCCAGATTGACCGCCTTGGGGTCGTTCTGAATTCTGTGAGGCCGAATGGACAGGAGGGCAATCGATCAGGTTTTTTGGCTGTTTAAAGAGTATATTTAAAAAAGGAAATTAAAAAAGGCCAATTGTCTCCTGGAAGGCATGGTGGGCACTTGGCTATTTGCATGCACTTTGCACTCGCCCAGTGTCACCGCTGTGGAAAAGACCGATTATACTCTACTGTGGGTTAGTCACCAGGAGTCAGAACTGGCTCTGGTCACCGGTTTGGTTTGGGTTTGCTGAGTAGCCTCTTGGCCGCGTCATGGACCGAAGCTGGAGGACAGGCCGGCCTGAGAACACCAACTGAACCAGCTAAATCTGGCAACCCTCACTACCATCACAGAAGAAAGTCGTAGCCACAGCAGCGGAGTTTCAGCTTCAGGAAAACAGGACAGCTGCTTAGAGTGCACATCAATATAAAGGACTGTCCCATCAGACATGGGGGCAGGGGGTGGTGGTGGCGGGTGTACCCTTGGAAAACAATTCTGGCTGCCTGATCACATTGCTCACCTGTAGTCAGCACAACAGAATTCTACGAGTCAAGGCTTCTTAATAGAATTTTCAGTTTTTGATTTTGTGGCATCACTGCCTGGTGGGAGTAGGAAGCCCAGCCTTCCTCCGGGAGAGCTGCTGCTGGATTTGAACTGTAACCCTGTGGCCGCAGTCCCGCACACAACCACTACACCCCCGGGGCTCAGCCCAAATCAAGGCTTCTTGAAAGCACAGAAACATTAGCTTTTAGAGGTGATGCCTTGTCAGAAAGTTGGGCATTATAGTCCCTGGGGGTACAGGCCTTATAAGGGAACTAGTCATGTAGTCACCTGGGGCTATGGCTCTTCAGGCAGCTCTGCCTGTCTGCTGAGAAGCTTCTAGCTTCTCCAGTGCCTATGAAACCTCAGAGAAACATTGTTCTTGACAAGATACTCAGTTCAGCAATACTCTGCAACACCCTCTTGTTCCCCAAAATTTTTCTCTTGAAAATACTCAAATGGGCTTGAGCCCCGGTGGCTTAAGTGGTTGAGTGCGGGACTGCGGCCTGCGGGCTTGGCGGTTCAAATCCAGTGGTGGCTCTCAGGAGCGGCACTGGGTAGCGCCCACCACCACCAGAGGCAGTGATGCCCACCAAAAAAAAAAAAAAAATGCTCAAGTGCTTTTCCATCGTCTCCGCCTGCGGTAAGAAGAGGAGCCAGCTTGCTGCCGCATGCCGCATGTCCACATGTCTGCATCCGTCATGGATGGTCCCATGTCCACGCATCCGCGATGAATGGTCGTGCAGAACTGCACCAGTTTCCCGATCAAGAGGAACAAGCAGACATCCAGTCCCGAGCGTAGTCACCCAAAAGCCCACAACGCCTTCCGCTACAACTGCAAACCATGGGCGTTAAGCCCGCCGCCATCAGCAAGGGGACTGTGATGGTCCTGAAGCGGCGGAGGTCAGGTCAGCAGAAGCCAGCCACCTTCTATGTGCAGACCCCTATTAACGCCCCGGCCACGCTCAGCAGCATATGATCCCCGAGAACAAGGACGCCCGACCTCCACCTGGCCACCATCCGCAAAGCTGGCGCCATGCTGCGCAGCCAGAGCCTGTGAGGATGAGGAGGAAGCGGACTCGCCCCACTGAGAGCTCCTGAGCACCCCTCGCCCAAAGCTATAAAGAGAGCTGTCCTCCAAAGAAAGAAAGAAAATACTCCTCAGTACTAGCTGCTCCTTAGAAAGAACCCCAGAACGGATGGCGATGAGCTACGTATCACCGCCTCCCAGGGGAACAGACAACACAAAAGTGGGTGATGAGAGAGATCAATCAGTGTAAATAAGACAACAAAATAATTAATAGCTAGGGGAGAGGAAGCACCAAGACATGGAGAGGGGCAAAGTGATGGCGGGGCAGGAGGAGGCAAAAGGAAAAAGGCAAGCTCTAGGAAGCGAAAGCACAGAGAGGGAGATTAACAGAGGTGTGCATTTATGCAAATTCATTAATCCATAACAATAGTGGCATTGGCCTATGTACATATATTTATAAGGCAATACACTGAAGCTGCAGATGGCCTTGGACCTCGGCTCATACCTTCCCACAATACAAGAACACTTTGTTCTAACAAATTGGCTTTCTGGGATGCTCACAGGCGCCCTTCCCCCATCTACCCTACATTTTGTCACTGAAGACAAAATGAGTGTATAAGCAGATGTGGTCAAGACAGAGAATGGTACCCGGCTATTAAAAGATATAGTGCCTGGGGTCTTAAAGACTTACACAAGTGGCTAACCAACTATGAAGTGACAAGCTCATGGAAAAAGCACAGTAGCCAGTGCAATCGTGAGGTGTACAGACTGGGCAACAGGCATCAGAAGACTCATAACACAGTAAACAAACAAGAATGTATTAGAATGGAGAGGAGCTGGAGTGGAGACCCAAAGCCTATCTATGGACAATGGGACATCCCCCTCCAGAGGGTTTGCAGGGAAGGAAAGAGTCAAACGCAGTGGCGCACTAATGGGTCACACAATATGCCTCTGGGCTTTGAAATAGTGATGTCATGTCTAGCGTCACAACGACATGCAGCACATGGTAGTCACACGCATGCTGAGCGACGGCAGGTGGTAGGTAAGAGTTTTGCTTCCTTGCAAAAGCTGTCTGCATAAGAACAGATCCCACACCCTGTCCACCTTGCGGCTTGGCCGCCGTATTGAGTTCCTGTTGTGTATGCCTGGACTTTGTTCACGTTCATCACATGTCAGATGACCTCTCCAGCCCTCCACGGGCATTGGGAGTGTCTCTTGAATGGGCTATTGAAAATGGTGTTATTCTGAACCTCTGAAGTGTGTATCCTGCTACGTCCATGTGAAAGTTTCTGTGAGCTTGGGATTGCTTGGCCAGAGGGCACAGAGGGCGGTGATTGTTCAAGGGTAGAAGGTTCGCCTTCCACGTGGGAGAGTCGAGTTTGATCCTGGCCTGTGCACCTCACAGTCACCGCTGTCTGTGGGAACTTGGTTGTCACAAGGGTGAACAGGGTTGACCAGAGCTTCCAGACAAAGATGTACTGGGAAGAAAGCCCCAGCGATCTACTCCAGAAAATCAGTATGTGAAAACCAACCCTGTGGGTCAAAATGATTCCATCCATAAAACTGGCCAACACACATTTTGGTACCTGAAATGTTAGACTTGTTTCTGGTTCTATTTAACCTGCTGATTCCCAAAGTGGCACCAGTTTCCCCCTGTCAGCTCAAGTTAGTTCTAGAGATACAGAACATAGACCATAGACCACTGTTTGCTCACCCCCCAAAAAATCAAGATCTTTTATCTAGCCTGAGAGAGGGTGAGGAAGTGCACACTAGCTTTATTTATACTGGTTTGTATCATATTAAATATTTAGATCAAAGTATATTTCACATGGTGCCCTTTGATCCAAAGATATATTTGAACAGTGCCAATTTCATGAACTTGGAATGTTTCCAAGTACTATTTCACCTTTATTAGAAACTGAACACCAGGCAGTTCCAATCTATTATCTTTAAAAGGACCCAGAACTAGAAGTTACCGTCCAATAAATAAGGGTCCCGAGGGTGTAGTGTCTTTTGTGTCTGACTGCTAACAAGGTCGCCTCTTTGAGCCACCAGCCGCTTTGCAAGAGAAAGATGAGACTGTCTGCTCCCATAAAGATCTACAGCCTCAGCCTGAGCCCTGGTGGCATAGCGGTTGTGTGCAGGACTGCTGCCCACTGGGTCGGCGGTTCAAATCCAGCAGCAGCTCTCCAAGAGCAAGGCTGGGCATCCTACTCCCGCCAGAGGGCTGTGATGCCCCCCCTAAAAAAAAAAAATCTACTGCCTCAGAAACCCACAGGAAAAGTTGTACTCTCTCTTCTAGGATCACTGTAAGTCATAGTCGACTAATTGATAGTAAGTTTGGTCCAATAAATAGAGATTCAAATGTTAGGAAACCTAAAATGGGTCTATTCGAATTCAAGCTCTGTTATTAAAATGTTCCAGCCTTGTCATAAGATAGCAAGACTTCTCCACCGGTGCACCAAACTTTTAAAATTTTTCTTGTGAAACAGCTTGAAGTCAATCTCTGAAGCATTTAACATGAATTGTCCACTGACTTCCATGTATGAACATGTGTTCTGCCTTGTTTATGACGTAATTCGAGGAGAAATCGGTGTCTTAACAATATGTGTGTAAATTGCTATGAAGCCTTACATTTTCAACTTTGCAAATTGCCCTCACACCTTCCACATATGTGGGGTCTTTCGATTTTCTTTTTCTTTTCCACTCTCCTCAAGCTGTGCAGCATCCAATTTGTCCTCTCTGTACCGGTTGCAAAGCCTCCCAGACCAAAAAGAAAAACCTACGGCCATCTAATCAATTCTACCTTACAGTGGACCCTACAGGACAGAGCAAGACTGCTGCTTAGGGCTTCCAAACCTTTAAATGTTTTGTTTGTTTGTTTGTTTATTCCCCCTGCCCCACCTCCACCTTTAAATCTTTTAAAGGCTGCAGAGTGACTGTGGGTTCGAACCACTGGTCTTAATGACTGGCAGCTGAAAAGTAACCAACTAGCCCCCGGGGTGGCTTCCCTTCCCCTGTCCTTGAGTTGACCCAGACTCATAGCGACCTTGTAGCAAAGGACAGAACTGCCCCTCGGGCTTCCAAGGCTAACTCTATAGGTAGAACGCTTTGTCTTTCTCCCTTGGATGAAAGCTTCCCTTGAAAATAACTTAATATATAATAATTTTTCAGATATTTCTTACCTCTTTGGTCTTATTTTTTTTGGGGGGGGGCATCACTGCTCTCTGGTGGGAGTGGGCGGCCCAGCCTTGCTCCTGGAGATCTGCTGCTGAATTTGAACCGCCAAGCCAGTGGGTCGCAGTCCCGCACTCAACCACTACGCCACCGGGGCTCAGCCCAGTCCTTTTCTTAAGAAATCATTTGATTGGGGGCTCTTGCAACTCATCACCATGCATCCATCTGTTGTGTCAAGCACATTGGCACATTTGTTACCCTCATCTTACTTGACACATTCGCTTTCTGCTTGAGCCCTTGATATCGGCTCCTCAGTTTGTCTCCACCCTCCTTCCCTCATGCACCCTTGATAATTTATAAATTATTATTATTTTGTCATGTCTTCACAGTCTGGCATCTCTCCCTTCACCCCCTCTTCTGTTGTCCATCCCACCTTTTTGGTCTTATCCTGTAATTTACAGGTCTGGATTCTTCTCATATTTAGAACTAGGATGATAAATTAATAACTTAGTATTATTTAATAGCTGAAAATATAACAAAACACCATATCTAAGAAACTAGAGCTGGTACAGCCTATCTGTAATTTTTGGAAACAGTGCCCCAAATGACCCCAGGAACAGGCTTAAAAACAAGGACACCTGGGCTGAGCCCCGGTGGCGTAGTGGTTGTGCGTGAGACTGCAGTCTACTGGGTTGGAGGTTCAATTCCAGCAGCAAGGCTGGGCCTCCTCCCACCACCAGAGGGCAGTGATGCCCCAAAAACATCAACAACAAAAAACTTAAAAAAAAAAAACCAAAGACACCAAGAAATCTTTTTTGGGGGTGGGGCACCACTGCCCTCTGGTGGTGGGAGTAGGAGGCCCAGCCTTTGCTCCTGTGAGCTGGAATTGAACCTCCATCCCAGTGGGCCACAGTCCCGTGCACAACCACTATGCCACTGGGGGTCAGCCCCCCAATTTTTTTTTTTTTTGTTAGGCGGTGTAATTGATCATGGAGATGGTGCAGGAAAAGAACATTTCATACTCTGATTCCTTTTCAGAATGTGCCAGACTTTGGTCTTTTACCAAAGACGTCCTGGCCACGGAGCTATTTTGAATTACTAAGAAAGCATTTCACCCCATGGTACGTGGGGTTGCGCATGAGTATGGGGGCAGCTTGATGACAGCTAACAGCCATCTCCAGAGCTTCAACTTCATCGGGAAAGACAACACTGGTTTTTTTTTTCGGGGGGGGGGGGCATCACTGGACAACACTGTTTTCTAAAGTGGATGAACCCACTGACCAGCCATGCAGAAAACGCCCACTGTTATTTCTTCTTTGACCCCTTCCCCCCAGACTTTTCCTCACTAAACAGCCCACGTGCAACATTTCCATCTTCTTTCCACTTCGAAATTTTTTAAATCACTTTCTGTTACCTATTGAATTGTGTCCCCAAATAATAGATTAGGAAGGGTTATTAACAACCTGCATGCGAAGCTAAGCCCTGGTGGCGTAGTGGTTGCAGTGCAGGACTGCGGCCCACAGGGTTGACAGTTCAAATCCACCTGCAGTTCTCCAGGAGCAAGGCTGGGCTTCCTCCTTCCACCAGGGCAGTGATGTGAAAAGAAATGAAGGGAAAAACAGCTGCGTATGCACATGACACAGCATTGCTTGCTGAAAGCGAAGAGGACTTCAAGCGCTTAGTGATGATCAAAGACTACAATCTTTGAACTGTAAAAGCATGGATTACGCTTCAACAATAAACTAAAAAATTCCTCAAAAGTCAACCAATAAGCAACAGCGTGGTAAATGGATAAAAGATTGAAGTGGCCAATTTTGCAAGAATCCATAAGCAACACTAAGAGATGAAAGGATGCATCGCCCTGCAGCCCACAGGGTTGGTGGTTCAAATCCAGCAGCAGCTCTCCAGGAGCAAGGCTGGGTTTCCTACTCCCACCAGGGCAGTGATGCGAAAGGATGCATCGCATTGAGCTAATCTGTTATGAAAGACACTCTTTGTTTGTTTTGGGGGGCATCACTGCCCTCTGGTGGGAGTAGGAGGCCCAACCTTGCTCCTGGAGAGCTGCTGCTGGGTTTGAACTGCCAACCCTGTGGGCTGCAGTCCTGCACTCAACCACTACGCCACCAGGGCTCAGCCCACGAAAGACACTCTTTAAAACATTACAGAGCAATTGTGTTACTTTGAGGACTGTTGTGTGCCTGACCCAAGACACAGTCATCTCAATTGCCTTACTAGGTGGCAAAAGCTGGACAAGGAATAAGTCAATAATTGATGCATTTGAATTATGAAGTTGAAGAGTATTGAATACACTGTGGATTGCCAAAAGAACAAGCAAATCTGCCTTGGAAGTTCGCTCAGAATTGTTAGAAGGAAGGATAGTGGGATAAGGACTCTTCTCATGATCCTCTCTTGCTCTTCGCCATCATCCCTGGTCCTCTGCTGCTGCAGCCATGAAGGTCGAACTGTGCAGTGTCTGTCAGCGGGTACGAGAATGACCCCGGACACGGGAGACATGACGCCAGGACCGAGGGAAAGGTTTTCCAGTTTCTGAATGCAAAATGTGAGTCGGCATTCCTTTCCAAGAGGAACCCTCGGCAGATAAACTGGACTGCTCTCTAGCGAAGGAAGCACACAAAGGGACAGTCGGAAGAAATTCAAAAGAAAAGAGTCTGCCGTGCAGTCACGTTCCAGAGGGCCATTGCTGGTGTACCTCTTGCTGACATAATGGCCAAGAGGAATCACAAACCTGAAGTTAAAAAGGCCCCACGAGAGCAGGGTCTCAGGGCTGCCAAGGACGCCAAAAAGGCAAAACAAGCTTCTAAAAAGA
The DNA here is from genome assembly GCA_004026705.1 of Nesogale talazaci. Taxonomy (NCBI): domain Eukaryota; kingdom Metazoa; phylum Chordata; class Mammalia; order Afrosoricida; family Tenrecidae; genus Nesogale; species Nesogale talazaci. The sequence continues at coordinate 2,866 of PVJH01017176.1, read as the reverse complement.
CAGCAATGGCTGCTACTAAGGCTCCCACAAAGACAGCCCCTAAACAAAAGATGGGAAAGCCTGGGAAAGTTCCTGCTCCCCGGGTTGGTGGAAAACGCCAAGCTGGCAGATGAGACTTTCAAATAAAGATGCAACTGAGAAAAAAAAAAAGAAGGAAGGATGGTGGGACTTTATCCCATGGGCTTTGCACATGTTACCAGGAAGGGACTTCATCCCTGGGGAAGGGCAGCAGGTGTGGTAAAGAGTCACAGGATCTGAGGAAGGCCCTCAATGAGACGGATGGATGCAATAGCTCCAGCGAGGGGCTCCAACATGGCCATGATTGTGAGGGTGCGGCAGGACCAGACAGTCGTTTGAGGCATTGCACATCAGACTGCGGTGGTTGGTACTCAACTTCACGTCAACTTGATCGATGAGAATAAAGGGGTGGAGTGTTGCCTGTCAATCAGGCCACAACCTAGTGATCCCTCCTTGTGGACGTGACCTTCTTGGTAGGATGCTGGTCAAACGCTCTGCTTCTCCTTCCGCTTTAACCCTCCTGACGACCAGCCACGTGGAGGAGTGGAGAAGGAACGTTCACAGAGCTGGAGGAGAACCTTGGAGACCTGCACCAGTGCTGAGATGCTTCCATCGCCACTGGAAACTTTTCACCCCCAACCTGTAAACAGTCACGTCTTGGGAACTCAAGCGGGGCAGTGCTACTCCAGCTGGTAGGGTCGTTGTGAGTCACCATCAACTTGATGGCAGGGAGCTTTGAGTCTGAGTTGGAATCGCTCGCCCTGCTGGTGCCTCACAATAGTAACCACAAAATCACAAAGTCTTTCAAGGGCTGAGCCCCGGTGGCGTAGTGGTGGTGCGCGGGACTGCGGCCCACTGGGTTGGTGGTTTAAATCCAGCAGCAGCTCTCCAAGAACAAGGCTGGGCCTCCTACTCCCACCAGAGGGCAGTGATGCAACCCCCCAAATCTTTCAATAACCTTTTGTTTAGCAGCTAAGCCTGTTAACAGCTTGCATCACCCAGGATCTTACCATACCGGGGTAAGGTGTCTTAGTGCAATCTGAGTGGTGTGCTTATCAGGAGAGAGGTGATATGGAGGAAGATGGTCGTATGATTATAGATGGATGCTGGACTTGCAAGCCAAGGAACCCCCAGAACTTCCAGAATGGATGGAGACTAGAAAGAATCTTCCCATAGTGCAGCGGTTCTCAACCTGTGGGTCATGACACCCCTTGGGGGTCAAACAACCCTTTCACAGGGGTCGTCCAATCCATAAGAGTAGCACAGTGACAGTTATGAAATAGTAATGAAAATAATTTTATAGTGTGTGTGTGGGGGGTCATCGCAACATGAGGAACTGTGTTAAAGGGTCATGGAATTAGAAACGTTGAGATCCACTGTCACAGAGCCATAGAGAACATGTCCTTCAGACACCCTTAACTCAGACCACCAGCCTCCAGGTCTCTGTGCCATTGTTTTCCTGTTCTTACATGATACTCAATGTATAGCATTTAGTAATAGCAGCCCCCGTGACACACCCTATCTTAATTGCAATTGTCTACCCCTCCTTAACCACCCCTCCAACAAACCATTTTCAGTGTGACAGAGTAAACCTTCCCCCACCCCCCGAACTTTTGATTGTGAATTGGGTGGGGGAGACATATCAGATCATTTTTGCATTTCAACACCTTCCCAAACCTCCCAGTAGTTTGTCCTGTTTCCCCTGCACCTCACCCCCCCCCCCCCCCCCGCCCCATCTCCCTTTGACCAAGTTAACACTTGTTAGCCTATTACTCTATTAGCCTATTGCCTCTGGTGGTCGTGGGCGCTACCCAGTGCCACTCCTGTTCTCTAGCCTATTACTCCCCTTCTCTCCATTTCCCCTCCAGTCGGTTGCGGTTTTTGTTTTTTGGTGGCATCACTGCCCTGGCGGGAGTAGGAAGGCCAGGCTTGCTCACGGAGAGCTGCTGCTGGATTCAAACTGCCAACCCTGTGGGCCGCAGTCCCGCGCACAACCACTAGGCCTCGAGGGCTCAGGCCGGGTTTGTTTTGTATAAAAACTTTTCTGACTTTCCCTTCTGACCATGCTCTCTTCTGACATTTGTCGTTTCGTGTTTGAGTAACTTTGCTCAAGCATGTCTTTCACACCCATCCATGTCGTGAAGTATTTTACAGTTCCATTTATTCTTCGCTGTTAAGTTTTCCATTGTGTGCATATGCGATGTTTACTTACTCACTTTCCCACTGATGGACACAAAGGCTATTTCCACAGTTTGTTATTTTTGAATAGTGTTGCGATGAACTTGAAACATTATAGCATTGTGGTCAGGAGTTGAGCTGGTAACCACAAGGTGAGCAGTCGGAATCCACCAGCTGCTTTAAGAGAGAAAGACAAGACATGCTACTACCATACAAAGTTGCAGTCTGGGGCTGGGCCCCGGCGGCGGCGTGGTTGTGCGCGGGACTGCGGTGCACTAGGACGGAGGTTCAATTCCAGCAGTGGGGCTGGGCCTCCTACTCCCACCACCGGAGAGCAGTGATGTCCAACAACAACAACAAAAAGTTATAGTCTGAGGCACAGCCCCGGTGGCGTCAGTGGTTGAGTGCGGGACTACAGCCCGCGGGCTTGGAGGTTCCAATCCAGCGGCAGCTCTCAGGAGTGGCACTGGGTAGCGCCCACGACCACCAGAGGCAGTGATGCCCACAAAAACAAAAACAAAACAAACAAAAAGTTACAGTCTGCTAGAGATAAGAGCCTGCCTCACAGGGAATCAAGGCTAGACATACCCCTCAGGGGCTATAATGAGACGAGAGCTACCAGGAGGATTAGGGGAGGGGGGGAGAAAAGGGGAATTGCTCACAGGCTCAA
>PVJH01017175.1:0-48492 GCA_004026705.1 Nesogale talazaci | reverse complement strand
TCTTGAGAGAGATATATTGAGGCTAACTCCTTATCACAACACCAGAATTATTCACCTGTACAGAATCAATCCTATTGTGGCTAAACACTAATTATACAAACAATGGAAGCTGATTGTCAGGGGGAATCTACAATAATGTTCACTGAGATTGTCTGTTACAGGAGTCCTGGATTAATATATATTTTAATACAGCATATAGAGGATTGATGTAGTAAGTTAATGATTGTTTGCCTCCTGTCAAGTTCAGAACTCTTAGTATGGTTATCTTCTGATTCTTCAAACACAATAACATTACAATCCTCAGGTTATGAGTGCAGTGTGCAGTTCACCTGGTGATGTTTCTGTACCAGATCTCTCTGGTGGAACCTTTGGAGCATATTGTATACCTTGAAGATCCAGGATGGAAAGCCTCAGTGTTGAAATATTTATTGATGAAGATCAAAGAAGATAATCTTTGGTATGACTTATGTGTCACTAGAAACAAGACAAACATCCTCACAGCTATACCAATAAGTAGCATCATAATAAACCAAAAAATGTTGACATTGTCAATGATTTCATTTTACCTGGCTCCACCATGAACACCCATGGAAGCAAGTTAGAGAACCAAATCCCTCTTTAAAGTGTTAAAGAACAAAGATGTCACTTTACATGTGCCTGACCCAATCTGTGGTATTTTCAGCTGGCTCATATTCACCTAAAAACTGGGCCATGAGTAAGGATGACTGAAGAAGAATTGGTCCTTAGTATTATGAAGTTAAAAATATGGGAAAGCACCACACACTATCAGATGAACAAACAGACTTGTCTCAGCATAAGTAAAACCAGATTGCTTCCTCAGAAATGAAGATGGCAAGAATTTACCTCACATACTTCAGATTTGTTATTAAGAGTGGCAAGTCCTTGGAGGACAGCATGCTTTGCAACGTAGGGTGTCCATGAACAAGAAAGAGACCCTTAAGAAGATGGATTGACTCAGTGGTTCCAATGAGCTCAACAATAAAGCAACAATAAAGACAGAAAAATTTTCAAAGAAATGGTTTGGAGAATGCATTCACTATCTCAATGTATTCATGTTAGGGCATAGTGTCCGAAGAAGTAACTCTATAAAATATACTTACTGATACTTTATCATGCTTTATTGTGGCCATGTTCCGACATATGACTTCAACTGAGATGGCTCATAAGTGGAGTATTGATTAAGCACATTGAGACTGTGGGACTTACAAGCACTTAGAATTTAAATTGTACTTTACTTTTTGCAGGTCTTACTTGTGAATAAAGAGAGAACACATAGAAAACTGCCAGCAGGAAAGCCAGAAATTTGTTATTTTCTGATGCTTAAGGTCAGGTAAAAGTTATTCCGATTAGAAAGGAGACACAGTCTAGACAGATTTTTTTCTATGACAGGAGCTAGAAAAAGTTCCAGACAGCAGGGTTCAATATAGGTTAAGTGATCACCTGGGTGAGGAAGATTGGAGGAGAGGGATTGTGAGGACCATATGATCACTCGATAAACAAGCATGAAGAAAGAAAAACAATGAAAGTAATTGAAGTCAGGTATTAAAAGTGACAAGTGAGACTTTCCATGTAACTTTTACCTGTAACACATGGAAGGCTGAGAACTGTCACAGCTCTACCCCTGCAAAACACACATATATTCAGCATAATGCAAAATACAAATATTTAAAAAGGTTAACTAGCACATACATACACACATACATACATGCATGCATGCATACTTGAGTTCATAATGGTTCCAAGTATCAAAACCAAGACATAAAACTTAGAGTGTTAAGCATAATGCTATAAGATAGCTTCAGAGAATTACAGAACCTGGATTAAGGGGCTATGGATGATGCTTCTAAGATTTTCGAGGAAAATGGGTCTTTCTCCATGAAGCAGACATGATTTGCCATGCTTGCCAGGAGCCTCTGGGTGGCACAAATGATTATTAAGCACGTATCTACTAATTAGAGGGTTTGAAGGCTTAAGTCATCCAGAGAGTCCTCATAAAAAAGGTTTGATGGAATAGTTTCAAAGGCTCACATCAATGAAAACCTTATAGAGTATAATTCTACTCTGAAAGCAATGAAAAGAGTTAATAAAACACTTGCTTTGTTGCATTTTAATGAATCTGGACTTATGTTAAATACAACAGGTTTGCTTATAGCTTATAGCTAAGTCAAATAAGGTGGTGAAATTATGAAAGAATCAAAACCATATCCATTGCATTGAGGCATGGTGATATCCTCTGTTACAGGGTAGACTTCATTCAGCTCCTTAGGGTTTACTTGACAGCAATCATTAAAGAAATAATTTCATTGGGGCGCTTGCAGTTCTTATAACATTCTATACATCAATTGTATCCAGCGTATTTGTACATCTGTTGCCATCATCAACTTGACTGCAATCTTCATAGAAACAAATAGCCATTCTTTTCTTACACGGAGCTGCCTGGTGAGTTAGAATGTTCACGCTTTCAGTTAGTAGTGGAGATAAAAACTTAAAACATACTGTGAAGGGTAGGTTTGTTATGCCAACATGGCCACAGAAGATTGGTCGGTCTGTTGTGACGGCACGGCCAATGAACACAAAGGATGAATTGAAGGGCAGAGATAGGAAGGGCTCAGTGAGTCCCACCCTCTCTCTTGCTTCCGGATCTTCAGACCAGAGAGCTGCTTTGTTTTTCCTGTGCCTCAACTTCCAAACGACACTATCTGTGGGACACTAATCGTGGACTGTGGAGCTGTGAGTTGAGGTTCCTTCAAGCCCTACTTCGCCATGCTCCTGGGATATACATCTCTTGAGCTGGGGACTGTTGGACTGTGTCATCTGGCTGACTGTTGGCGACCTGCTCTGCTGTTTGCTGCCTGTGACCAGATAGCCTGAACTGCTCTACAGAGGACTACTCAGCGGTTCTCAAGACTCAAAGGACTGCTGATCTTCTAGCTGTCTCACGCAAGTGAGTTGCATCGGACAATCTGTACTGCTCTATAGATAGTTAACTGTTTCTTTCTTATGTTATATACCTTTCTCTATATATAAATATATAAAAAGAATTATTTGTGTCCTGATTTTATTCCTCTAAGAGAACCCTGCCTGACACAAGTGGTACCTGGAGTGCTTCTAGAGAAATAAAATCATAAATATGGGTTTCTTTGATTGGTTCTCCAATCTGAGTAGTCTTAAGAGCACTGGTGATGCTAATTCTAGACCTAAAGCCATGGGCAGTTTTGCCAACCCTACTAGTCCATGGTGTGAAATAGCAAAACTAATACCTAAAGTAGGAGCACCAATGGATGGGGTGCTGGTTACAGGAGAGGCTCTGAGAGAAGGTATATTTGATATATTCCAGCAGTTTTGTCAAGATGCCAAATATAAGGAAGCTGGTTGGCTGGTTCTCCTTACAATGGACTATGTGATTAAGGAGAGGGATTGCCTCAGAGCCTCAGAAGCACGCCTTAAGTGCCGACTCACGGACTTGAAGGCATCTGCCTGTGCTACAAAGGAAAGCCTTCTTGCCTGTAGTAGAAGAGCCCGTATTGCTGAGAACCAGGTCCAAAGTCTCATTATGTGAGTGGCTGAATTACAATGCCAGCTGAATGGCAGATCTAGAGCTGTGTTGGAAGCCAAAGTGAGGGCATTGATAGGAAAAAATTGGGATCCTGAAACATGGGATGGGAATGTATGGGCTGATGATCCAGAAGAGGAGGACATTATGCCACCATTAGAAACAAGTGAACCAGCCCAGTCACTAAATCTGCCCCTTCCAGCTGAAGATAGTAGTCTATTATCAACAAAGCAACCTACACCTGAGCAGATCAACCAACCTACTCAAGGTGAAACGCCAGGTGGGAGTGCATCTCTACCATTGCCTGAGGGAAATGACTTGCAAGATAGTGCTGAGAACACCCAGGAAACACCCTCACCATTGATAGTTTCTGCTAGACCTATAACTAAAATTAAGGCAAGGAAAGCTCCTAAGTGTGAGGCCGAGATGATTACTCAAGAAGTATGCTATACTCACAAAGAACTGCTCGAGCTTTCAAATACGTACAAGCAAAAGCTTGAGGAGTATCCCTGGGAATGGTTACTGAGGGTGTGGGATACTGGTGCAAGAAATGTAATATTAGATCACTCTGAGTTTCTGGATATGGATTTGCCTTCCCTGCACGCCATGCTTCTGCTCAAACAACCATTCGTGGACTTACAGAATGCCTCATCCACCGGCATGGCATCCCACATAGTATTGCTTCAGATCAAGGAACTCACTTTACAGCAAATTCAGTGCGACAGTGGGCCCATGTCCATGGAATCCACTGGTCATATCATTGTTACTCATCATCCTGAAGCAGTTGGCTTGATAGAATGATGGAATGGGCTCCTGAAGACACAACTGTGATGCAAACTATGTGGCAACAACTTGCAAGGCTGGGGCAGTGTTCTCCAGGAAGCTGTATATGCTTTAAACCAGTGGCCAATATATGGTGCTGTGTCTCCAATAGCTAGGATTCATGGGTCCAGGAACCAAGGGGTGGAAACTGGAGTGGCACCACTCAGTATTACTCCTATTGACCCACTTGCAGCATTTTTGCTTCCTGTCCCAGCAACCATATGTTCTTCGGGACTGGAGGTCCTGGTCCCGAAGGAAGGAACTCTCCCACCTGGAAACACAGCACGGATTCCACTGAACTGGCAGCTGAGAACGCCCAGTGGCCAGTTTGTTGCTTCTCATGCCTTTGGATCAACAGATCAGGAAGGGTGTCACCATACTGAATGGTGTGATTGATCCAGATTATCAAGAAGAAATTGGACTGGTGTTACATAATGGGGGTAAAGAGAAATATGTCTGGAATGCAGGAGATCCCATAGGCTGACTCTAGTGCTACCATGCCCTGTGATAAAAGTTAATGGTAAATTACAGCAACCCCTTCATGATAGGACATGTAATGACCTAGACCCCTCAGGAATGAAGGTCTGGGTCACCCCACCAGGCAAAAAACCATAACCAGCTGAAGTGATTGCTGAGGGCAAATGTAATACAGAATGGATAGTAGAAGAAGGTAGTTCTACTTACCAATTATGACCACGAGATCAATGCAGAAGCAAGGTTTGTGATTGTTCATGTATTTTCTGTTTATGAGCTTATTTATGAATCTTTTCTTTGCTCATGTATGATATATCAGCTACAATTGGACTCAGTGTGTTCTCTATTATATGTATGATAGATGTTTGATGTTAAGTATAAGTTTGATTTCATTGATGTCTGGAAATTCTATATGGATAAAAAATTGTGTACAGGTGCCATCTTGGCAAGGGAGGGGTGGATTGTGATGGGTGGGTTTGTTATGCCAACATGGCCACAGAAGATTGGTCGGTCTGTTGTGACGGTACGGCCAATGAACACAAAGGATGAATTGAAGGGCAGAGATAGGAAGGGCTCAGTGAGTCCCACCCTCTCTCTTGCTTCCGGATCTTCAGACCAGAGAGCTGCTTTGTTTTTCCTGTGCCTCAACTTCCAAACGACACTATCCGTGGGACACTAATCGTGGACTGTGGAGCTGTGAGTTGAGGTTCCTTCAAGCCCTACTTCGCCATGCTCCTGAGATATACATCTCTTGAGCTGGGGACTGTTGGACTGTGTCATCTGGCTGACTGTTGGCGACCTGCTGTGCTGTTTGCTGCCTGTGACCAGATAGCCTGAACTGCTCTACAGAGGACTACTCAGCGGTTCTCAAGACTCAAAGGACTGCTGGTCTTCTAGCTGTCTCACGCAAGTGAGTTGCACTGAGAAATCTGTACTGCTTTATAGATAGTTAACTGTTTCTTTCTTATGTTATATACCTTTCTCTATATATAAATATATAAAAAGAATTACTAGTGTCCTGATTTTATTTCTCTAAGAGAACCCTGCCTGACACACATGCAAAATAAAAAAAGATTCCATGTAAACACAGATTTTGTTAAGCTTTTCTTTTCATTTATACTCTGATTATGGTTGCAATATTAGTGGATCAAGAAGACTGATCCAAAATAAATAAACAAATAAAAAGAAGACTAATCCATTCCAAGAAGATTATATAATTAATTTATGGTTCATAAAGGTTGATTTTAATTTCCAGTTTATAAGTATGCGTTGAACTTTAACAAATTACCATTTAAAATTAAAATATGTATAAAGTCAGTTTCTTCTGGCTTTTACTTCTAGTTCTAGTTAGATAGAATTTTCAGCTAATGTACCACCCTTTATAATATTTTATAAGCCACTCTAAGCAAATGTATTTTTATATTTCATTTCTTTTATGGAATTAGAAACAATTGTTTTAGATATCAGATCAATAAGCAATACTTTTCCTAATTCATTTTTATTTCCACATTCAGGCTTAGTACATTAAAAGTATGGAAACTTGGGCTGAGCCCTGGTAGCGTAGTGCTTGAGTGCAGGACTGTGGCTGACTGGCTTGGCCACAGTGAAATCCAGCAGCCGCAAGGCTGGGCCTCCCACTCCCACCAGAGGGCAGTGATACCTAAATAAAAAACAATTTAAAAAAAGTAAGAAAAAGTATGAAAACTTACTGAATTTATATACAATATTGAGCCTGTGAAATTCAAGACAGTTTAAATTTAACTGTTTACATTAGCCATATTTAAACTTTGCTTTGATAATAAGATGAAAACATCACCATTTTAAAAATATTTATATAGATTATAAAAACAAATGAAATAGAAAAACCATTAATAGAAGTTACCTAGGTGTTGAGATTTGGAGTATCTTTATTTCTAAAAATGTATACCTTCTTATATTTGTCAAAAGATACTCTGGGGCTTAGAGAGTTATGTCAACCTCAGCAGTTCAAAACCACTAGCATATCTGAGAGAAAAAACGACCTTATTTTCATAAAGAGTTACAGCATCGAAAACTCACAAATGAACGAAAACTTGACCCCATAGGGTTGCTCTGAGTTGGGATGGATTTTATGGCAGTAAATATGGTTTATTAAATTTCTTAAGTGAGTAGTTTTTCAACTGTAAGAAGTGCACCGAGTAGAAATAATGAATTTTGTGATATTCTAGTTTTCATTGTGACTAGCTTTAATTTGCATCTCAAAATACTTGCTTGAATTTATATATACATGTATATGGATGTGTTACTGATGCTAAAAGTGAAGAAATATGTATGTAAACACATATGTTATATTTATCATTGCATATATTGCTAGTAATATATACATTTCCCTATCTTTATTTATTGATTCATTTATCTTTTTTAAACCAAAAATACAGAAAATTTTGGAAACTAGATCAGATCCAGCATGCATCAGAGGGCGGGGAGAATCTACTGAGAAAGTTTTAGCTGTTCAAGTCAGATTTATGTCTTTGATCTTCTACACTCATCTCTCAAAGCTCTGTTTATTAACCACTTTGCTTCCATCTCTCAACTGTGCATAGAGAGAAGCTCTCCAAAGACTTATTTCTTATGTAGTTCCACACATGAATCTTGGGCTTCCCCTGTCAAATACAGCCCTCTGCATACCAGATTCTCATAATTTAGGCTCTGATTCTAGTCTCTCCTTTGACTTCGGATTATGTGGTTTACTAGTCTTTGGTGACCGATGATGGTGTGCTTCTTCCATGTGGACTCACTTGACATCTCTCTTAGATGACTGTTTGTTTAGAAACAACCTCTTACAACCCCAGATGCTATTTTATCGGCTACCGGGCACCATCTGTATCCTTCACCACATCCTGCTATTAAAGCATTCTTGTCTTCTGTGTTCTCTTCCTGAGGGTGAGTATTAAGCAGGGCCATAATCAAGATATGTGTTTGTAAGTTGGAGCTAGGATTTAGTGTGAATCCAAAACCCATTTCTGGAAATATATTTATATATATATGTATTATTTTATTTTATTTTAATTCTTATTACTTGGAGATTAATAATATGTCATTGCATTCCATAGTTCAATCTCATCAAACAGAATTATGTGATTACTTCCACAATTAGTTTCCTAACACACCTTGGGTTCTTGGTCTCCTTGACATCATCTCCCATATCTCTCTATTCTCCTCCCTCTGTACACTCCACCCCACACACGCTCATCCCTGTATGCTCTTCTTCTAATTGTTGTTCCTATAGACTCATCAACCTTGAGTTTTGTTTACTGAAAAACAGAAAAAAATAATACATCTTCCATGGTTGACCCCAATGGCATAGCATCTCTGAGATACGTCCTACTATGAACAAGCATGAACAAAATGAGACAGAATATCTGTCACCCATTTGCTGAAATGACACCTATCTTAACACATACTATAAGATGTTGATGAAGCAGGATCTTGATTCTCCACCTAACAACAGTTCACAGTTCTTAGGTCAACCATCTTCTGCTTCCTCAGAGGCCATGCATTTTGTAACTGAACTCAGGTTCTAAGTATGTCTGAGGAAGAGTCCAATTCATCTAGTGATGCTCCCACTTGGTATCTCACTGCCACAGCCTGTGGGAAATGCTGTGCAACCCAAAGATCCAGGAGTTAGTGACCAAGGGTTCCAGGGCACCCAGCCTGGGATCTGATATTCCCCTTGACTCCTGAGTTCAATGTGGCTCATTTATTGCGTGCCACCAAAGTCACTGCCCGCCACCAATGTTCCTGAAAGCATTTTCAACCATTCTTTCCCCCCACCTGGGGGTATGTGCATGCTTTTTTAATACTAACAGACATGCCTTTGTGTTTCCCCAGATGTGCTTGTCCCTTTCCTTTCTGCTGCTTGTATTTCCCATCCATCTCCATCATCCCTCTGATAAGCCTTTCTCTATACCCAGGGGTGGGGGTGGGGGTTGCTCGTCATAGATTTACATGAAAGTCACTCAGTAGACAAAAGACCCCTCTCCTTTCCCTTGGCCATCGGTTCCAGATGACAGATGGTGTCCTCTAGCCAAATGACCTGTAAAATACTTACCTACAGCAGATGGTTTAAGGTTCATCAGCACCAGTTAGACTTTCTACCAGGCTGTCTGACCCCCCAGCCAAATACTGGATATGTTATAAGCCTGAGCTTATGCCCATTCTGTTGCTTGTTCTAAGATTCCTGGACTCATACAATATTTGTTCTTCTGTACTTGACTAACACCACTCAGCATGATTTCTCTAGATCTGTCCACATCTTGAGGTGTTTCCTGTTTTATTGCTGAGGGATGTTAGTATACCTTTGTGTGTATATATACACACCAGAGTTTCTGTATCCACCCTTCTACTGATGGGGATTTAGGCTATTTCCAGTCTTTTGCTAGCATGCACTGTGTTGCAAAGAACATGGAGGAACAGCTATCTATTCATGATCTGTTTCTTATTCCTTTTGGATATATGTCCAGTAATGATATTGCTGAGTCATATAGCATTTCAATTGCTCTCTGTTTTAGGTATTGCCACATCATCTTCCTCAGAAGAAAGTTGGAGGGTTGAAGAATGCTTCATATGAATCATCCTTGGGAAGATGAGGCATTGGATTTTCCTTCTCTGTGCAGTCAAACGAGGTTAGCCATAGCTCCACAGGATTGGGATTTGAGAAGACAAGCAGACCTATCCAGAACTGCTGACATAGCGGGAGATTCAGAGTTGAAGAAGATAAAAACTTTCATTGCTTCAGCCCATGTCAATTCTAGTAAATCAAAGATCTTCTTTGCCCACCCCCACCCCAACCCTCTACCTAACCAAGCATAATGCATTTCTCCAGGGATGGGCCTCTCATGATATCATGTCCAAAACAGATAAGACAAAGTTCCTCCACCCTTGCTTATAAAAATTCTGACTGTACTTCTCTCAAGACAGGTTATTTTTTATCCCAACAGTCTATGATGTATTCAATATTCTCCATCCACATGATAAAGCAAAGGCATTATTTATTTTTTTATTATTTCACACATAAGAAGTGATTTGAAAATACCATGGTTTGAGTCAGGTGAACCTTACTCCTCAAGGTGTTATCTTTCCTTTTTAATATTCTAAAGAGGTATTTTGCAGTAGCTTTGTCCAATGCAAAACACATTGCTTGGTTTATTGACTGCTGCTGTGATTATTTGTGGGTCCAAGTAAAACAAAAATCTTGACAGTTTTGCTCTTTCTCTGTTTATGGTACCTTGATCCGGGTGAAAATTTTTTGTTTTCTTCATCTTGAGGTGTAATCTAAAGATTGCCATGTTTGCATACAATAGATATATGTATTGATTGTGATAAGAGCTGCATGAGCACCCAGTAAAATGATCTAAAAAAAACTGATTACAGTTATCATCACAAATCAAAGACATTATTAAATGTCAACTATTCACTTCTATCATTGGAAAGAACTCTTAAGGAAAGAGAGACTCAGTGACATCTATTAAGTGACATCTAATCTATTCAGATTAGAATTTTTCTTCTTTGAAATTGGCGTTTCCTGCACTTGTGTTGCATGGCCATTGCATGCTGCAGTGGTCACTACAGAACTGGTATCAAACCAATCAGCTGAGCACTTAACCAGTGAGTCATCAAGCCTCCTTATTTTACTCATAACAGAATCAGATAGTGGTTGGCATGCTAACTGTTCGGTTGGTGTTTCAGTCCACCAGCGGCACCTTCAGAAAGATTAGGCTGCCTCTCTCTGCAAGCAGATACAGTCTCATACGATCTATGCAGGGTCTCTCTGAGACAGAATCTACTCAATGGTTGGAGGTTGGCTTGGTTTGGGTTTAGTATCCTATTCAAGGAGCTCTGGTGACATTGTGGGTTAGCTGTTGAGGTGTAATCACAGATCAGAATCTTCGATGGAGGAAAAAAGATGAGTCTGTCTGTTCCCATAAGCATTTATGGTACCAGCAATTCAAAGGTGCTATTTCGTTCTATAGCATAGCTCGGAGTTGCGATCAACTCGATGCCAGTACATGGTTGATTGGCTCTGCCTTATTCTTCTGTTCCATCACTACTGGAAGAATAACTGTGATTTACTTTGTATTTTGTTTGTCTGTCTTTTGGGGGGTGCATCACTGCCCTCTGGTGGTCGTGGAAGCTACCCAGCCTTGCTCCTGGAGAGCCACTGCTGGATTTGAACTGCCAAGCCCGTGGGCCACAGTCCTGCACTCAACCACTATGCCACTGGGGCTCAGCCCTTACTTTGTATTTTAAGTGAAAACTGAGGGAAGAGACTTTTCAGTTAACTATAATTCTTAATAACAGAAATTCATACCAGGAATATTCTCTTTATTTAATTTTTTCCACCAACATTAAATTATACAAAATTATCTTTTTATTATAGCATAAAAGTGAATAGTTAATTTTCAAATGTAGAAATGTAGGAAATGTAGGAATGTAGGAATCTTCTTTCCAATACGTTTATGAAAAAAAAGCTTTTAGGGTTTTGAAACTCAGAAAACTAAGTGGACATGAAGAAAGAGGGAATGAGCATCAGGAAAAGCTATTATTTGAGTGAATAACTTGCTTAAGTCCATCGAAGTGCAATAAAGTTATGCTATTACATTCTCTGCCTATGTGGGTTAATAGCAATTGTGGAAGTTGAAAATAAGGTTTTAAGAGCTAGGTCACTTTAATGCATTTATGAAAACATTTTTCACTTTGTGTCTGTGAGGACTTTTTTTCCCCTCATCATTCTGCCAGGGGATATAACTTAATGACTTTATGTTTCCTTTATTTTTTTTCTGTTCTAGTTCAAAATGAGTTCTTAATTCAGAGGCTATTTAGAAATGTTGATGAGGGGGATGACCCAGGTCAGAACAGCAATTTTAAAAGACTGCACTCTGAATGGACTATGGTAAATCAAAAGTCTTCTATCTGCGCCCTTTGCACAATTCCACCAAGAGTACAATTCTGCTCCAAGTAAGGTCAGATAATTTTTAGCCTCCTCTCAGAGCTTTCATTTCTCTGAGGTCTTGTTAAAAATCATTGTCTTTTTCTGTCTGGCTTCCTTAAAAAGGAAGACATTTTTTCTTGTGTCTTTCATCTCATAGGTGCTTTCAATATATTTTATTCAATTCAATTTATATTAAAACACCAGAGAGAAGAATGTAATTATATATTGATTCACAACTTGATGGTATTCAAGTTAAAAACTAGTTGATATAATTTATTATATATTTGTACTTTTCTGAATAATTTATAGATTTTTGTCTTGTATTGCTGGTTTATATCTCTTTAGAAATGCTTTCACTTTCAAAACTTCATTTGCCAATTTTTAACAATCTGGATTTCACTAGCTATACCTTGAGGGGGGAGAAAGTTCTTATTGGTGTTTTATTTATTTGTAAATGGCATATTTTAAACATTCCAATTGGTTAATACTTGGATAATGTCTGAATTCATTTAAATATGGTTTCTCAAACTTATAGCAAATTTTCACTAAAATTAATGTCAAATATAGTACATGAAAGGAAATATAAGTGTATGTTTGCACATCATTTATTCAACTAACATTAATATCAAAACTATATTGAGTATGGTCCTATGACAGACACAGAATCAATTTACTTGTACATTCTTCTAATGTAAAATATGTAGTTTAAAATCAATATCATCAAATTAATATCACAAAGAACAGAATTGTTCTGTTTTATTTTAATTTATTATAACAACTATAAATCTTTTAATAAAGAATATTTTTTCTGTCTAGATTCTGGGTTATTACTATTCTCTTTAAACCTGATCCAGGAGAAAGCTATTATGAACAAGCGTTATTGTCACAAAGATTAGATGCCATTTACTTAAAATTTGATTACTTGAACAATTATGATGTTTTCCTGATTCTTTCTTCTACACTTTCTTTTATTGTCAACCTAGATTGCTAGGTTTTTGTTCGTTTGCTTGTTTCCAAAAGATCTGCAACTCTAGCTAATTTTTTATTGGAAATAATTGATACCTTAACATCTGGTAAATTCTTTCAGAACTAAAGAAACCTTTTCACAGGAGAATTATACCAATATCTCTGAGACCATTAGTTAGGCAAATTAAAATTAGGAATTTCTTGGAGGAAGTACTTTCTATGCAGACATTTAATAATAAGATTACCCCTTCAATTAAATATACTTTACGGTGGTCAAATGACAGAGTAGTTTACTGTTGTTCAGTGGTAGAACTCTCTTTTTCGTGAAGCTTACTTGGGTCGAATTCCCAGGTAGTGTATCTTATGCAATGTCTCTAAATGAAAACGTGTGTGTTTCTATAGTGCTAGACAGATGTTTGTGGTCCTTCCAATCTGAGGTGAACTAGTCCCAAAATCAGCCAAGGCAAAGCCTATGGATCACAGCTGTCAAATCCGCACCTATTCATGGAAACAGTAAGACTGGGCTTAGGCTGTGTGTTCCTTCAGGTGTGCCGAGGCATTAGGAGTCGAGAGTCTGGCGAGATGGCCACTAACAACAAAGTTGTACTGAAATTTGATAAGCACCTAGCAAAATGCTGGCATAAGTCAATCTGAGTATTTTAGGTAAACTTTTGGGTATCCCTGAAATGTTAACTAAGTGGAGCAAAGAAGGTGATTAAACATTAGGCGAGTGATTGCTTATTTTTACACCTTTTTCCATTTGTGTCTTTAGTAAAGACTAATTTTGTTACCTACTGACTAATTTCTCACTTTAAATGTATTTGCGTATCCTTTTTTCTCTGACAAATCTGGCTAGAGGTTTATTCATTTCATTAATGATGATCAAGAACCAGGTTGGGTTTTGTTTATTTTTTTTCTTGAAATAAATATTCAATTTCATTAGTTTTTGTGTAACTTTTATTGCTTTCATTTCTCTTATTGGGTTTTGTTGGCACTTCTCATTCTAAATTCTCAGGATGGAAGTTCAATCATTTATTTGAGAGCTTTCTTTTTTCTAGCATATGCATTTGTACATTTCCTTCTTTACTTCATCCCACAAACTTTTACATGCTCTTTCTTCATTTTCCTTCTGTTAAAGTAGTTTCACTTTCTGGCCAGGGTGCACTAGAGCTCTGACAGAAAACAACATCCCTCTCCTTTATTGATACTTCCTCACACCTTCCCCCAATGTCGTGACCCCAGTTCCACTTTACAAATCCGGCTAGACCAGAACATGTACGTGGGTACAGATAAGAGCCTGTGATGTACAGAATTCAGGACAGATAGAATGCTCAGGAAAAGTAGTGGGAGTAGTGCTACTAGGAGGATAGGGGAAAGATGAGGGCAGGAAAGGGAAACCGACTGCAATGGTTGATGTATAACTGCCTCCCCTCCGACCAATGGGGACGAACAACAGAATGTGGATGAAGGGAGACAGTGAATTGTGCAAGATAATGAAAATAATAATGAATTATAATTTATCAGGGGTTCATGAGGGTTGGAGAGGAGGGGAGGGAGGGAATAAAGAGGACCTGATACAAGGGCTCAAGTGGAAAGAAAATGTTTTGAAAGTGATGATGACAACTTATGTACAACCCTGTTTGATACAATTGATGTATGGATTGTTATAAGAGATGTAAATGTACTCAATAAAATGATTTGTTAAATAATAATTATAATAATAGTGACAGTTTCTATTTCTTCTTGTATCAATGAGTTATTTGGAAGTGCTTTGTTTATTTTTGTTAATTTTTTTTGAAATCGTCTTGCTGTTTTGTTGATTTCTAATTAAATACTGTGGTCAGAAAAAAAGCATTTTGTATGAATTCAATGATCTCATATACATGAAGTCTTGTGTTATCTTTGAGTTTTTAAATATATACTTAAAGTGATATTATTTTATGGGATTTGCTATTAAAATTCTTATTATGTGAATTAAATCAAATTGGATGACAGAATCCTTCATATTTCCTTATACGTGCTGATTTCCCTTTTGCTTTTCTCTGTAACTTACTGGTAGAAAAGGGTCGAAAACTCTGACTTCAATGGTAGATTTCCCCATTTCTTCTTTTACACAAGGCAGCGATTCAAGCTAAATCAAAGAACAAAGCATAAGCCAGCAAGGTTGGGGAGAAAATAACCAAAGTGTAATAATTCATAAAAGAGTTCAAAGAGGAGAATACATATAAAAAAGGATAGGCAAATAAGCAGATACTGTTACAACCAAAAGGGTATTAATTAAACGAGTATTATGTGGCAATGGCAAGACAACGATTGGGGAAAAAAATGCGGGGAAGCTTTGTCTTGTCTCTGCAAATCAGAGAAGGAGAAAAAAAGGAAACTTCATTGAATACAGATATACATGAATAAATGAAGTTTATCAGAGAGTGTAAACATGGGAAACAAATGGGAATGAAAACTAAATTAGCAGATGGGAAGAAAACTCAAAGAAAATGAATGAAACTATTCTTCAGGAACAAAAAAGATGATTCCCAAAGAGCACTTATTATTTATTATATGCCTTAAAAACATAATCAGGTTTACTGAAGAAGAAATTGTTGTTTTAACCTATCTACACAGTTCTTTTTTAAAAATCATTTTACTAAATGTTTTTTTAATCATTTTATTGGGGGATCATACAGTTCTTATCACAATCCATTCGTACATCAAGCATTCGTATGTCAAGCACATCTGTACATCTGTTGCTGTCATCATTCTCAAAACATTTGCTTTCTACTGAAGTCCATGGCATCAGCTCATTTTTCCCGTCCCTCCCTGTTTCCCCCTCCCTCACGAACCCTTGATAATTTATAAATTATTATTACTTTGTCATATCTTATGCTGTCTGATGTCTCCCTTCACCTACTTCCCCATTTTCTTTCCTCTTGGGAAGAGGTTATAAGTAGATTGTTATAATCAAATCCCCCTTTCTACCCCACCTTCCTTCCACCCTCCT
This sequence comes from Nesogale talazaci, assembly GCA_004026705.1. Classification (NCBI taxonomy): domain Eukaryota; kingdom Metazoa; phylum Chordata; class Mammalia; order Afrosoricida; family Tenrecidae; genus Nesogale; species Nesogale talazaci. The sequence goes on along the minus strand of PVJH01017175.1, from coordinate 32,691 downwards.
GGAATCACCACTGGTCCTGAAGGGATCATTTGCCCTGGATTGCCTGTTTGTGATTCATATCTCTGCCAGTGTTCATCCTCTGGTCTAGCCAGATTTGAAGATTTTTCTTTAGATGAGAGCACAGCAGTTTTCATAAAATTACTATTATAGTACAAAAAATAATTTTGAAAAATTAATTAGCAATAAGGGAAATATATATAAAGCATGGCATACTTACTGGAACTGCAAGGTATTACAAGACATGTTTATGGAGACTATCGCTTGAAAGAATACATTCAATATATAATCGGAAGTGAAGCAACTCTTTTCAACTATTTTTCTTGGGCTAATGTGATTATTTTTGTGGAGTTTTTAGCTGGTCAATGAGAATATTAAAATCTTAGTGTTTCAAAATGCTAATCATTTTTAAAGGATTAAATATATTGATATTTTAGTTTTAAAATATATAATATACTCTGTTGGGTAAATGTAAATTGAAACATTATTTGCTTTGTAATAGACTATTGAGCTGTACTTCATCGTTAGGTGAAAAGTTTGCATTATAAAGGGCACTCTATATCCACCACATTTGACATTGTAGAGATGAAATGCTTGCTTCTATTTTATGAATCACCATGCAGAGGGGTAAAAACAACAACAAAAAGAAGCAGAGAAGTAAATGCAGAGTGCATTTACCCTGGATGAGTGTTGCGAGAACTAGTAAAAGCAAATCAAAATATTTGTGTCAATTATAAATAAGTACTGGACATGGAAAAGCTAAAAAATGCACATATTTTTCAAGCAAAAATTTAGTTCTCTACTGTCAGTTTCAAAGTGAAGATTCAAATCCATTTCTACTTGTTTGCTAAAGCATTCTCTTTGAACTCTGGGTGTCTTTTGCTTATATTTTAATTTTCCCAAAGAGCATTTTGTCTATATTTCTCCATCATTCTTTTGGCAGTCTATAGTATTTAATATTGTTTACCCAATGACTTAATTCAAATGTATCACCTGTTCTGTGGTCTTCTGAATTAATTGTCCAGATTTCACAGAGAAAATTGAAAATGTTGCTTGGTCCCGCTGTACCATAGTCCTCAAAGTGGTATCTTTGCTCTTTTAATACTTTCAAGAGGTGTGTATTGCATGTGTACAAATTATTAATTTAGTCTCCTTTTTCTTTATTGTACAATTTGATGTTGATCATTATGTAAGGTCATATTCCGACTTTCTGGTCCTCAAACAATAGGCACCAAAGCAAAAACATCACCTGGATTACTATTTTAGGTTGATAATAATCTATTGTTCTTGAGCATACACATTATTCATGCAACTGAAAGGAGATTGGTTGAAATCCTAATTTGAAATCAAATGACATTGACATTTATAATGGCCACAGAATTTTGTAAATCTATGATCAAACTTAAAGCTGTTGAGGGTATCTTTAGTTGTTGCTTGGTAAAGATTTTGTCCAATGCGTATTAATTATTTGTGATTACAAGAACTCTTCTAAGAGGGATTTGAGAGGATCCAGTGTTGAGAGAAGCTTTAAGGGTATGCATAGGTATCAGGCCCTCAGCAAGATAAACTGATGTCATAGCTACCACAATGGGCTCAGAAACACCTGCAAGGAGGGTGCAGGACCTTGAAATGTTTTGTTCTGTTGTGCATAGGGTCACTGGGGTCACAATCAACCCTATGGCACCTAACAATAATAGCACAGATATCAGAGAAGAGAAAGGAGGTCATCGTTTTGGGACATGGTCAGGAAGCTTATGAGGCTTCTACAATTTTGAAAATAACATTTCTCTGTCTGCCAGATCTATGTCCCATTGCTATGCCTCAGCTGTGAGAGATTTTGGAACAGAACTTACCCCTTCTGTGACTGGAAGGAAGATCAGAATTTCACGCCTCTCTATCCCTTAGTCCTTGTCCTTCTCTCAAGAAACATTTCAGGTAAAGAACAAAATTCAGACAAGAATCAGAGAAAATGTCTGAACAGAAAGAGTAAGTTTATTGAAGAGGGATACTTTAGAAAAGAAACCCAAAGGTCCTTAGCTAGGCTAACAAACTTGGCAAAATATAAAGCTGGACCTTCCATTTTTCTGGCTTTCTGGTGGGTCTTCTATGGTATACCTTCCTATTTTCAGGCATGTTCATTTCACTACCTTAATACCCCATCTTTTGTGTTGAGTTCTTGTCTCAGACCCAAATATCAAGAATCTATTAAGTCATTGGTGGGGCTTTGTGAACATCCTGTCTTTCTCTCCCTCACCACTCCTCTCCAACTATTTCTTTATCTCCAATCTCGCAGGTCTCTTCTATTAATAAGGCAATGTGTTTTATTCTTTCACCTTCTTTTGTGCTAGAGGGATATGTGCTGAAGCATGTCTCCACCTCCCCTTTGTGTTAAGATTTTTACCAGTTTCCTTCCATTATCACATCTTCTCCCCTTTAAGCCTCTGACTACTCAACCTTTCCAACTTTAAAAAGTAAAGGCTTATTTCCTCACCCCTCAAGATTCATGAAAACCAGTTAGTTATTTGCTAACGTGTGATGAACAAATGGATTAATCAAGATCGATCGATAACAATCTTATCTCGCTGTGAGTGCTCTTGGTTTTTGTTGCTGTTATTGTAGTTGTTTGGCTTTGTAACTATCCACTTTTCAGAAATGTTAACCCTGAAAATGATGCTGTGGAGATCAGGACTTCCTATGATTAAAAACGTTGCAGCAAGTTGAAATGAGTATTTTTTGTTCGAGGGCTATGGTTTCTTTCCCACTGAATTATTTGTGGAATGGAGGGTAAACAGAATGAACTGTGATCAATGGAATTCGAGTCTTCTTAGAATATAAATATAGATATTGCAAATGATTCTAACTTTGGAAAAGGCAAAATGCGGATTCTTGCCTACAGCTTCTGCTAAATAGTCAGAATAAAGACAAAGAGGTGGTTGTCTTCACAAATGCCTGCCTAGGGCCACAATAATGGGGCTGCAAGGAAATCAGGCAACCATTAAAAAACCTGTGGGGAAAAAAGGAAAAAAAAACCTGTGGAAAAATACAAACTGAGCATGCATGGACTAGGCTCACCCAGGCACAGGTGAAGCTAAATCTGGTCAAAATCTAGGCACATAGGATCACACAGGTATGCCTAAACTCAGCCAATAGGGTCAGCCAATATCCTCAACCATGTCTCCCCAGCTGATGGGAATAGAAGCCAGCCATGAGCAGGTCACAATCTCTCTTTCCTGCTTGCTCTGCAAGTAGAGGGTGGGAATATTTCCCACACCTGAGTGTGCAAGCAACCCTCTGCCTACTGAGGCAGCTCCCTCTCTGGGCTTCTGGGGATTTCCTGTTTCCACATGCTTGGGTTTACACTCCTATTCCAGTATTCTTTCCACGTGCGTTCTCATGTTCAGTCACCATTTCCTACATGATTCCTGTGCAACCTTATTCGCTTTCAGATATGGCATGTGTTTTGGAGATGGTCACACCTGAAACTTTTCTTTCCCTCATAAAAGTCACTTGGATTACAAAAGTGCTTCTGCCACATGAGTTCTTTCCTTGTTGCAAAGCTTGAACTTAGGTAAAAAAAAAATCATGCCAGAAACCTGACACTTCTAAAAGGAGCACAAACCTACTGACACATTGATTTCAGGCTTCTGATTCTGGGATGAAAGGAGAAAGAATTTGTTTTGTGTTAAGTCATTAAGTTTATAATTATCTATGTCTATAAACTATCTATCTATTTATATGGAATTAAATTATAGTAATATGTTTTCTAATATTTAAATCACAGAATGTGGAATGCATGAAATATGAATCTAAGAAAATTGGAAGTCCTCAAAATTGAAATGAAATGAATAAAGATCAAGACTCAAGGCATTTGTGATTTGAAATGTGCTGATATTGGCCATTTTGATTGAAAAATTATATGGTCTACTATGCCAGGAATGAAACAATCAAGAGGAATGGTACTACACTAATAGTTTGAAAGGGCATTTCAAGATCTATCTTGAAGTATAGTGTTCACTGTAAGGGTATATCAGTATACCCTTAAGGAAATCCAATCATTCAAATTTTATTATTAGCCAAATACTATTCAAATTTATTCACCAACCACAAGAGCTAGTGATGAGAAAACTGAAGAATTCTATCAACATCTTCAGTTGGAAGTTGATCATATGCAATGAAGAATCACTGATAAGCACTTGGATTGGAATGCAAATGTTTGAAACAAAGAGGAAGTAAGAGCAGTTGGAATTTAAGGTCTGGGTGATAGAAATGATGCTTCAAATCACATGACAGAACTTTCAAGAACAACAGCTTGAAAATACAATTATTCGAAGCTCCAGTGGCCCAACCAGTTAGCATGCAGTACTAATACGGAAATACAATGATTCAGCAACATAAGCAGTGACTATACACATGGACTTATCCAGATGGAATACAGAGAAATTAAATTGACAAGCTCTGTCTAAAGAGACAATGGAGTAGCCCAATATCAGCAACTAAAACCAGACTAGGAACAGACTATGGAAGAGACCATCAATTGCTCAAATGCAAGTTCAGGTTGAAGCTGAAGTAAATAGAAACAAGTCCATAAAAGCCAAAATAAAACTTTGAGTCTATATCACATGAATTTTGAGATCATCTGAAGAATCAGTTGGACACATTGAACACTGTAATTTGAGACTTACAAGTGAAGGGGTGGAGTTTAGCCTTTCTGTTATGCTTCAGGTTGATGACCTCAATTAGAGGTGCTAAGGAGATATATAAGTAGTGGTGGAAGGACACCACATGGAACTACACCAGTGCCCTTAGCTGGAGGAGCCACCTGGAGACTCCTGGCAGCAGTGAGATGCATACAATGCCACCAGATCCACAAGACTTCCCAACCACTGGCTGGTAAATCTCTAGTATTCAGGGTCATTGCATGTGTTTCATGATTCTTAAGAGGATTTCATAGATTGGTATTGAACATATGGACTAATATTGGACTTATGGACTTTATCTGGACTGGGTTGGGATATTTTCTCAATATTCAACTGCTTTTGTATACAAAGCTCTTTCATATACACATATGAGTTGCCTGTGAATTTGCTTTTCTAGTCTACCCAGACTAACACAAACACCATTGACAGAAGATTTCATGAACTGGATGAGGACAGCAAGACTATCATTCATAAAGAAAACAAAAGGTGATAAAGGTCTACAGATAGATCTGAAACTATTTGTAGGGTTTTCTTGCTGTTGTTTGTCTTGTTTCTGTGTTTATTATTGCTTTTTATATCTATCTAATATACAACCTGGAGGGGAAAACAATAGGAACAATAGTCCCAGAGGGACACAGGAGAGGAGAAAGGAAGGGGGTAAGCCAACAAACCCAGGCACAAGGAAACAACAAGTCACCCAAAATTGATGGCGAGAAGGGCACATGATGCCTGTTGGGGTTTGATCAAGTGCAATGTCGCCAAGAGGAATTAATGAAAGCTGAATGAAGGTCAAACATGATAATGGGACAAGAGGAAAATAAAAGGATATAGAAGAAAGAACCAGGAGGCAAAGCGCATTTATAAATATCTAAATACAGACATGTACATATGTAAATATATTTATATATAATAGGGAAGTAGATCTATGTGCATATATTTTATGTTAAGTATCAAGATAGCAGACAGATATTGGGACTCAAGCACTCCCTCAATGCAAGAATACTTTGTTCTAATAACCTGGTACTCCATGAATGCTCACCTTCCCAACACGTTCACTAAAGACAAAATGGGAGCATAGCAAATGTTGTGAAGAAAGCTGATGGTGTCCTGCTATCAAAGGATATAATATCTAGGGTCTTAAAGGTTTGAAGACAAACAAGAGGCCATCAAGCTGAGAAGCAAGGAAGTTCACATGGAAGAAGCACATCAGCCTTTGTGATCATGAGGTGTCAATGGATCAAATATCAGTTATTAAAGACCCAGAAAAAATCTTATCAATGTGAATGAAATCCAAAGCCCATTTGTAGACAATTAGACATCCCTTCGCAGAGGGGAACAAGGAAGAGATGAGCCAGTCAGGCTGCAGTATAGCACCAATGAAACATACAATTTCCCGCTAGGTCTTTATTGCTTCCTCCCTCTGTATTATCATGATCCCAATTCTATTTACAAATCCGGCTAGGCCAGAGCACGTACATGGGTACAGAAAAGAGTGGAAACACAGCGAATCCAGGACAGATAAACCTCTCAGCCCCCTAGTGAGAGTAGGGCTATTAGGACATTAAGGGGGGAGTGGGAGGAGAAAGGGGGAACAAATTACAATCATCTACATATACTGGCTTTTCTGGGGAATGTAAAACAGAAATGTAGGTGAAGAGAGAGCTCGGTCAGTATGGGACATGGAAAAATGTATAAATTATCAAGATTTTGAGAAGGAGGGATGGTGAGAGAGGGAGGGGAAAATGGGGAGCTGATACCAAGGGTTCAAGTAGAAAGAAAATGTTTTAAAAATGATGATGGAAACAGATGTACAACAATCGACATATTTATGTATTGTGCTAAGAGCTATATGAGCGCCCAATAAAAAGATTTTAAATATGTGCTTGACACAATGAATGGATGGATGGTGATAAGAGCTATAAGAACTCCCAGTAAAATGATTAAAGAAAGCAAGCAAAAAGTAATTTAAAAGACAAGAGAGACATAAAAGACCAAAGTGGATATCAGAAGGGACATACCGCTCTCAATTGTAGAATCGCTGAGCCAAGTGAAAGAAACGGTGACGTTAAGAAGCTGAAGACATTTAAAAGGGTAGCTCATGAAGGACAAACCCAATATTGTAATGAACGACGCAAAGAAAATATGTCAGTACAGGGTCAGAATATCTCTATGCATGGGGTCTAAACTGACTGTGGTGTATTCATACATTTGCAATCATTTGAATAGAATTAACCATTATGTAATTGGCCAATTTAGTTCAAAATATCTGAAATATTAATAGGAAGTAATCAAGTCTTCATGTCTGCATAGAGCCAAGATAAATCTACTAGTTGCATCATCAAGACAACTTTCCAAATATGCCATCTTCTCCTCAGAATCTGTTAAATTTTTATAATAATTTTTGGCATGATTTTACCAACATCACCAGTTTTCTTATAGTGAATTGAATAGAATTGTATTAACTATCCATTAATTTAAAATAACTTTTTCCTTTATAGATAATGTAAGGCTTAATAAAAATTATTTGGAAGGTATTGTGTTGAGCTGGGTGTTAATAATCTCATTTTATAGATGGATAAACTGTAAGACATAGAGAGGTGAAATGCCTTATTCTAGATTAGGGGTCGCAAACCCTTGAGATGAAAGAGCCAATCCTGTCTCCCCGAAAAACTTTAAAATCACTCAAGAGCCTTACATATGTTTTCTTTTCCAAACAAATGATATCACTGTGATCTGAAAGAATAACCTTCAAATGTTTGCAGAGATACATGTTCACACTGAAAGAGCCGCATATGACTTGCAAGCCGCTGTTTGTCCCCCCCTGTGCTAGATCCCACAGGGTGGAGGGCTAAGACCTGAGGCATGATGATGTTCGACCTCTTTCCAGCCTAAGCTTTCCCCAAATATCACATCCCCTTTTTAATTGTCAGAAAGCAACTACATAGCCTTTTTCTTAGGGTAGACAATTATTTCTACCTGATCCTTGGTGACACTACTTTATATAGTACTGTCTTTTGCTTCCACAAAACCAAGTTCATCATTGATCCAAGAAAAACTGGACATTTATGCTCCTTGAAAAAAACCCTGTGAGTTATAATTTTATGACAGTCAGACCTGAAGAGAAAATTGAAATACAAGCAACCATATCCTTTTTAAAATATAAATTTAAGCTGTTTGGATACCAGAGATGTTTTAGAATAAGGTCAGAGATGTCATATAATGGTTTATAATTTATAAGACATAATTTCAAGAGAATTAGCAGAAAGCCAGCCACAACACCTTTATGACCACGAGATATAAAACAACTGTAGCTGGGATAGAGAGGAAACTTCACCCCAACAGAAATTAAATTTTTTACTTAGTCTTTTTGAAGTACAGCAATTTGCTTCAAAAAAGCCCCCAGCTGTCACCCAAATTTAATTAGATATGAATGGCTAGCTCAGAGCCTTACAGTCCTCGAAGCACATGTGACACCAGGTGCTCAAGACCTCTCATTAACCATTGCTAACTAAAGCTTGATGTTCATGTTAATCAACGTGTGCTCTGTGAACCAGCATCTGGCATCATACAGGATCTTGTTAGAAAAAAAAAAAAAAGAAATGCAAATCTCAGTGCCCACAGCATACAATTGGAATTACAAACTACCATCCTCTCCACCCCCCCACCCCACTCCCATTTTGTTTGGCTCAGAGACTAAGTGATAATGGCTGCAGTGTAATGTGTAAGGAACACTCTTTGAAATTATTTCGGTTTAATCTCTAGCCAGGTGTGAATTTCAACCTGTAAGGCATAGAATTCTCTACAGTTACATATTAGGGGAGTCATGATTTGATATTTTCTTTCTGAAGTTTAAGGAAACAGAATGGCTGAAGGGATCTGCCACCTTGAGGAGAACATATAAAATTAGCAATTGTCACTTGAAGAACTATGAAGCAGCATCAGAATTCACTGAAAAATTTCCCATTTGTCCACCAAAAAAAATCACCTGCATTATGATTATGTTACCGGAGGAATTGAGTTTCAGTGAGATTCTCTGTGAAATAAACCATGAACTCTCACCACAACCCTGCAAGAGTCACTACTCACTTCAATATGTTTTAGCAATGTTTAATAGTAGGGATCCTGCTCCTCTTTTCTCAGCACTAATTTTCTTAAAAGTGGAAGATTTAAAACAAAAGAGTCAACATGTCTACAATTGCCTTGATTATTCAACTTACTGCCCATCCTCTGTGTCCAAGTCTAAGGAATTACAAGTTATTTTTTAATGATTCTTGAAAATAAAAGATATCCTCTTATTTTAAAGTTGAAAATGTTAAATTTTCACCAAGTTTCATAAAAAAGCACAAGTATGTCACATGGATTCTGACAATGAAGGCACCCCGATCAAAGTGTGCTAGGAAAAAAAAAGAAGTCACATTCAAAAATGTTCTTTGGAGGTCCTTTTATTACAGTTTAAACAGGACAAAAGTAAAAATAAAGACAATCATGTGACTGAGGAAGACTGTCAGCATGTACCAGGACAGAAGCGGATGGAATCTGCTAGATCACAGTCATGATGTTCATTATAATGTAGAGCACAAAGAAACTCATTGTTAGTAGGCCAATTCATCGATGTCACAAGTGGAACTGCAGAAGTGGCACACGCACATAATTGTAGGTTTAAAATGTTATAAGATTGGTTCTGCAGTTTTAGTAACCTGGATCCAGGGTGGTCAGGTTATGACTCATGATCACGCAAACCTGATTCATAGTCACAGGGCAGCTACAAGACAATACCAGGACTTCACCCTATAACTTATATTATAATGCATCCCCTTGGCTCCTTCTGATAAATCATTAGGGACACAACTATATTAAGTTTGCTACCTCTTTGTGTAAGAAATAGTCTACATGCTAGAGATGTATAAGCATAACTACATTGTAGATAAAAACATTGTGAATGGAATCTGCATTTATGTCAAGACTTAAAATAGAACTTGAAAAGAATAGTTATTCACTGTCATCAAGTCGACTCCAAATAATTGCTCCCTGTATGACACAGAGTACTGCCACAGAGGGTTTTTGAGACTGGAGCTCTTTATGGGCAGAAAGTTCCATCTCTCTGTCATCGAGAGACTGGTCATTTTGAACTGCTAATTGTGTGATTAACAGCCCAACAATTGAAATTGCGGTAATTGCTTTTTTTGTTTTTTGTTTTGGTATATAAAATCCAGGACTGATGAACCTATAAAGTCAGCAAGTGGAACAAGTGTTGGGGGTGGGGTGGGGGTGAACACAGAGGTGGTGGCAGGGTAAGAGAAAAAAAAAACCCACAAAACATTAGGCCTATAAGTTCTTCAAAATTGAATTCAGGGTCCTGCTGTAAACTTAGTTTTCTACAAGTCATGTACTTTAAGAATTTAAGTTTCGGAACTTGTTGGTACAGAAGAATAGAAATAGAACAAAGTCAACACTTGTGAAAACCAGAGTGCACCAGCTCAGTGGCAGTGTCAGGGGCATCCATATATGTTAGTGCTGCAGGGCATCTTGGAACAGGAGGCTCAAGGCTGTTTCATCAGCTTGCTCCATTTTTTCCCCTTTAAATCAGAGTGAAAATAATTTTATGGATAATGCGAGGTAGAGAGATTCTGGGCAGGGAGAAAGCAGAACAGTGGGAAGAATTTCCTGCCCAGAGAAGTGGAGACAGATTTCCTTTATCAACTGATTCCAAGGACACAGGAAGGTAGAGAGCAAAGGGTCATTTCCTTATGAATCCTTTTCCAGAAGAAAAGTGAAAGGGTGTGATACAGTGAAAGGGTGTGGATAGGGTATTTAAATCACCCCCACAGTGATTGGATTAACCCTGGTGCCCCATCTGGCAACAAAGATACTGTAAGGACACAGGTGTACAAGCTCACAATAGCAGAAGGCTCACCATTCACAGGACAAAAATGTCTATTCCAGTGATAGCGGTGGGTAGGTGCACTCAGGCACATTATAGTGTCCTTCAGTAATGTTTTCTTTCATAAACTAACTCCATATTTACCTGTCAGACCCGGTTTCAATACTGCTGTGCCTTATCTGGATACTCTCTGGGGAGCAGGACAAGAACTGAGAGAGAGGAGGCTTGGAAATTCTAGCCCCCTCCTGGTAACAACAAAGGAAAATGCATATATACACAGTTTGCCTACATTTGAATGTAATCTTTCAAAAGTACGTACCCTCTTTTTTATTGCAGCGAGGCCCTGGGGATCACCCATGGGTTCTTGGCTTAGGGGATTTCACTATATGGAGGGAAGTAACTCATTATTCTAAAGGAATGTGTCATCCTGGGTTGGGATCTACTGCATTGAGTAGAATGTTTCTGCTTCTGGCTGTTGTCATTGATTTTACAAAGGGTGAATGCCCTAGCCGCACAGAGGGTTCTGGGGTGGGCTGCCAACCGCCACGGAAGCAGTTCCAAACCGCCAGCTACTCTGTGGAGGAAAGATGAGGCTTTCTACTCCTGTAACCACTTACAGTCTTAGAAATCCACAGGGCCAGGTCTATTCGGTCCTCTAGGGTCACTGCAGTAGGACAGTGTCTTTAATATCACATATAAGTAAAATTTTGTGGAAGAGCATCCAACAGCTGTTATAGCAGTACATTGAGAGGGAACTGCTGGGAATTTAAGCTAGATTCAGAAGAGGACGTGGAATAAGGTATATCATTGCTGATGCGTCACCGCTGATGTCATATGGAACTTAGCTCAAAGCAGAGAATAACAGAAAGATGCTTACTTGTGCTTCATTGAATATGCAAAGGAATTTAACTATGTGGACAGTAATAAACTTGGGATAGCCTTGAGAAGAATGGGAATTCCAGAACACTCACGAGGAACTTGAACATGGATCAAGAAATAGTTGTGTGAACTGAAATAGGTAATACTGCATGGTTTAACAACAAGAATGATATGAGTCAGGACTGTATCCTTTCACTAAATGTGTACACGTAATGTAATGCATATTCCTGTATGTTGAGCAAATCATAAGACAAACTGACTTACATGGAGAAGAACGTGACATCAGAATTGGAGGAAGGTTCCCTAACAACCTACCACATATTGACGACACACTGAAAGGGAAGAGGACTTGAGGCACATGCTGATGAAGATCAAAGAATGCAGCCTTCAGTATGGTTTACAGCTCAAGGTCCAGAAGACCAAAATGCTCACAACTGACCTATAGCTAACTTGATGATAAACAGAGACAAGGTCAAAGTTATCAAGGCTTCTGTCTTCTTGGGTCCACAATTTGTGTTCCTGGGTCCAGCATTCAAGAGATCAGAAGCCATGCTGCATTAGGTGGCCCTGCTGCTCAGACCTCTTTAATCTTGTGAACAAGGATTTTACTTTGAGGACAAACCCAAGCCAAGGCACTTTCAATTGTCTCGTATGCACGTGAAAGTTGGACATTGATAAAGAAGACTAGAGAAGGATTTAAATTGTGGTGTTGGGTAATATTGAAAGCACCATAGGCTGCTAAAAGAACACACCAATCTGTCTTACAAGATGTAAGGCGAGAGTGCTCTTTAAAGGCAAATCTTGCCTTATATACTTTGGATATATTGTCAGGAAAAAGCAATCCCTAGAGAAGGGCATCGCACTTGGTAAATTGGATCTGTAGCCGAAAAGAGGAAGGTCCTCCAGGAGAGGTACTGAGACCATGGCTGCAATGATGGCCTTAGGCGTATGGACACTTTAAAGGATGGCCCAGGACTGTGCATTAAGTGATTCCTTCTGTAGTACATAGGGTTTCTATGGGACAGAATCAACTCGGTGGCACCTAACACAACAACAACAACAACAACAACAACATGATCTGGCACCAACTAGAAGGCAGGGAAAGTGGAGTGAAGAAAACCCTATGGTTTGTTTAGCAGACCTTTTCTTCAGTTTCATTGGGGTTCTTTTAGAAAGAATGGAAAAATCATTCCTCTTTTTAATTGACTGACATTATGAGAAGATTGAATGTTCTTTTTCTAAAATTGATATCAGTGTCCACTACTTCATTTTTTTCAATTGTGATGTCAAATTTGAGAATTTTGAATGTTCTTTCATAAAGAGGTACATTTGAAAACTTCTTCAGAGTTTCGTGTCATCCTTGACCTGACTAATGCTTTTTTTTTTTGGGGGGGGGCATCACTGCCTTCTGTTGCGAGTAGGAGGCCTAGCCTTGCTCCTGGAGAGCTGCTGCTGGATTTGAACTGCCAATCCAGTGGGCCGCAGTCCTGCACACAACCACTACACCACTGGGACTCAATCCAACTAATGCTTTTATCTGAGAGAACAATCTGTAATCAAGAGGCTATAGTTCCAGGTACTTCACTGAAAAATCACAGAGAAAATTAGGACAAACCATTGAGATAACCCATCTTTGTATTATCAGTACTGTTTGTTATCTCTTCTCAAATTAGTTTCTTATTAAAATATTGTACCCAAGATTGCATAATATTGAGCAGCAAAATATAAACCTAGAATATTTAGGTTGATAATACTATTCAAACTGTTATAGCAGAATTTCTGTTGGAAATTTAGTTCTGCCAAAGCTAGAATTTTAATCTGTTTGTTCATAGGTATATGAAAAAATCTATTAATAACAGATATTAAAGAATTTTCTTCAATTAATATGTTCTTTTAAAATATAGTTTAGTGAGCTTTTTCTAAGAGTTCTGGATCAGAATTCATATGGGTAGAACTGAAAAATCTTCGATTTTCACAATTCTGGCAGCTGACAGAAGCAGCATCAATGCTTGAAAATAGCTCGGCTGTAGAGATTAATTCAGTACTTATTATGTAAGGCAAACAATTATTCAGTGGTGTAAGTCAGCTTTTTGCATTTTTCAAGGCCATCTATAGGTACCCCACCATTAATGCAAACCTCCATTACAAAAGATGTATTTGGACACAAATGGGGGTGGGGAGGTAGGACAGTTTTGCAGCAGAGGAAAGCTCCAAGTGACATTGCCCTCACTCTGAAGAAAGTACATCAGTTTCTTTCCCTGTGTGGAAGCCAATGATTATTTCTCCATTTATTTTCATCAATACAGACTGGTTTAATGCTTTCAACGTAACTGGCACAAGCTGTGTGCAAATGAAAACAGATTCTAGCATTAGCGGTAGGAGTTATAAGGGTAAACAAATAACACTGCAGTGTATAGCCAAATAAATCTAAACAGAAAATATCTCTCTGAGTAGTTTCTCATGAAATTGTCAGGAGTGAACATTTTTTTTTTTTTTTACAAACAGAACATCCAGCAAGTTGAAAGAACCAAGAAAGCAGAATGGTGTTTTGAGTTCCTTTTGAAGATGGAGAATGGTAATATCTGAGAGATGGTGAGTACACACACACACACACACACACACACACACACCAAGGGTTAAGGATAGTGCAGAAATAGACTGGGGAGCATGGGAATGATGGGAATATGCCTTTTGAGGGAAATTTAAAATGAATATGACAATATGGTCTACTCTCATTTAAATCACTGACTACTTGCTGTAAAAAATGAAGTGCTGAACTAGCTTAAATATTCCCAGCAATCATTTCTTCTGAACAAGTTTTGAAAAGTTTGTGTTTTCCTTATTTACTTGACATGCCATAGGATAATGCTTCATTAAAAGTCACTTTCTAGCTAGATTCTGCAATAATGCTTTTATTTTGGAAATATCATTATGCTTTCAAAATTGTTAATATAAAAATCTTATATGGGGTCTGAGCCCCGGTGGCGTAGTGGTTGTGCACGGGACTGTGGCTCACTGGGATTGAGGTTCAATTCTAGCTCACAGGAGCAAAGGCTGGGTCTCCTACTCCCACCACCAGAGGGCAGTGATGCCTAAAAAACTAAAAAAAAATTTATTTAATTAAAAAAAATCTTATATGAGAAATCAATGCATCTAAATTTAGGTGATAATATTTTTCCTGAGTGTTTTTTTCACACTAACTTTGGAAAATAAGAGTACTGATGGCAAAGCATTTAAATTATTAATTTGTTTGCACATATTTGTTACTATACTTTCTTAATTGTTGAATATATATTACAAGATTTAATAATTTGATATTTTTATATACAATTAAGTGAAACTAATTACTATAATCATGGTCCCAAATTTCCCATTTGCTATTGTTAAAAAAATTTTCATTGCTTCCTTAGATAGCTCTTCTTCTTGTCTCTTCTTTACATATTTAATTACTAATAAACACTTCTCTTTATTTATTTGCCTATTGTTGTTATTTTATGTGAGTAAGGTCAAGCAATATTTGTCCTTGGTGATTGGCTTATCTTACTGCATAAAAGGTTTTCAAGGTTCAATTATATTGTAGAATCAGGACTTCATTTTTCTTTAGAAGTGACTAGCAGTCTATTGTATATATGTAACAAATTTTGTTCATACATTTTGCTTTCTTACTAACAATAAATAAAGATCCCAATTTCTTCTCATACTTGGTAACGTTTGATATTTTCTGTGCTATTATCCTAGTAGAGTTATTACTTTACAGTGCAAGTGTTCCCCCTTGACCCCTACCAAGAACATGTCTCTTCATTTATTGGGATATTTTACTTTCAGTCATTATAGTATGTTTCAAAGACATCGATCCTTAGTATTTCTTGATATCTGTATCACTTGTATTTCTATTGCTAGTATGAATCTATTTCATTTAAAATACTTTCCAAGTGTTATGTCTATTTTTATATTAATTTTATGCATTGCTATATATTTGTACTATCCAACTGACTAAGGAAGGCCTGACTGTCAATCAGATTGACTGACACAGTGACTGTAACAATGGGCTGAAATACAAGACTAATTGGAAGGATGATGCAGGTCGGTCAGTGTGGTACTCTGTTGTACTTTGGGTCACTGTGAGATAGAACTGACTCAATGACACTTAATAACACACTGATTTTCCAATATTATTTTCTGATATTTATCTCACAATATTATATGTAGCTGTAGGCTGCATGGTTATATGAAAGTCCATTAAGGATTAAAACACATTATATTTATGAATTCTATAAGTGGTGGGAATTTGATTCTCTTTATACATGGCTTTTGTAAATCAAATAGCTTTGAACATTCTAATACGAGTAACATGTACACATATAGTTTGGGGCTCTAGGAATTACATGGTAGTACAGTGTTGTCACAAGTCAAAATCAACTTTATAGCAATGGGCTTAATTTTAGTATGGTATAGGAAAAAGAATCCATGCTCAGTGCTCAGCTGCTAATGGAAATGTCGGGGGTTTAAACTCTCTAGCTACTCCCTGTGGCAGTCTGCTTCCACAAAGACTACAGTCTTGCAAAGTCTGTGGAGCCATTCTATTTGACCTACAGCAGAGACATGATTCTGACTCTACTCAATGGCAGCAGCGGACATTAAAATATGGAGCTTGGTCCATGTAAGTAAACAAAGTCAAACTGTATCTTCATCTAATTTATAAATCAGTCTAGCAATATATGTCAAGTTCCTTTGCTTCCCATTCTTGCATCTGGGGAGTGTGCAGAGGTATCTTATTTTGGTTTTAATATTGATTTATTAATTAATTTATTGATTGGTTTTGATACTCATTATTAATTAGCAATGTTTCATATTTTATTGACCATTTGGGAACATATATATTTGATCATTCTTTGGATAGGTTTTTTTTATTGATTTATAAAAGTTCTTTTAACACTATAACACTTCTTTTAACACTTTTAACCAGACTGATAAACAGTATCATGATATTTAAATGAAAAATGAAATTGATCTAATTTTATTTGGCTCAACAATCAGCATCCATAGATACAGCAGTCAAGAAATTAAATACCAAGTTACATTGGGAAAACCTGCTGAAAAAGACTTTTAAAAAGTTTTAGAGGGCTGAGCCCCGGTGGCATAGTGGTTGAGTGTGGGACTGCAGCCTACTGGCTTGGTAGTTCAAATCCAGCAGCAGCTCTCCAGGAGCAAGTCTGGGCCTCCCACTCCCACCAGAGGGCAGTGATGCAACCTCAAAAAAGTTTTAGAAGATAAAGATACGAAGTTTAGGCTGTAAACCCTCCCATCACTATGAAAAGCAATATGATCTGTGCTCAAAATGCTGGGAGTAGAAATACCATGTGATCATCAGTCTCTCTACTTGGTTGATATTGTAGAGGAATATGTGCCACAATACAAATTAATATGTATGCATCTGTGTTCATCACACTAGTGCTCATGAAAGCAAAAAAGAGAGAAACCATGTCAATGTTTTTCAGATTAATGAGTCCAGCTCTGATCTTAAAAATAAAATGGGTTCAATGAAAAAACTTGGCTGAGCCCCAGTGGCATAGTGGTTGTGCACAGGACTGCGGCCCACTGGGATGGAGGTTCAATTCCAGCAGCGGCTCCACAGGAGCAAAGGCTGGGCCTCCTACTTCCACCACCAGAAAACAGTGATGCCAAAAACAAACCAAAAAAAAACACCCAAAAACCCTATATGACAGAGAAAAGATACCAGGGCATAGAGGTCCTGCAGCTTAGGCACACCTTGGTCGGAACTTTAATTAAATCAGATTTATATATACTCCCTGTCACATAGCCTGCATCATGAGATGGGTTTCTACAAAAAGAAACAGTTGGCAATTATTTGAGGTTATACAGGAAAATATGAATACATTAGCCAAGGTGTTCCCAGACAAGAGTTGAGGATAACTTAGGGAACAGGGAGTAACTGATATTTTTCAGACTGCTGCATTTCAACAGCTTTTTCCAGAAGGGAAAGTGGCTACACAATCCCAGGTGGTTAGTCTGAGCAGAACCTCCATCCTCGGCTCCCATGGATGAGCCATGTGCATTTCCCATGGGCCTTGAACCAGGGAAGGTGGTGGTTCTCTTCCTTTTGCCTAAGGAGCAAATGACTTTGCCCCTACAAATGCCCAACAATAGAAGGGTGCATAGATAAACATTGGTAAATACCAACGATGGATAACTTGACAGCTCTAAAGATTAAAAACTGATTTGGGAAACATCTCATAAGATGGATAACCTGGAAGACATTATGCTGAGTGAAATTCATTACTAAACAATAGTATTATACAGAATCATTATTGTAAAAAGTCAAGAAATCATTTGCATGTAGGGAGAAATCACTGACTAGAGGATAACAAGTGTTAATTAAGGTGAAGAAGAAGGCAATACACAATAAGAAAACCATTGGCAAAAATGGATAAACGTATGGACTTAAAAAAAGACAAGAGTTAAGAGCAATGGAGGAAAGAAGAGTGATGAAACACACACACACACAGAGATCATTTGCCCCATGGATTAATGCATCATGCAAGCCCCAGCCTCCAGAATACCTGAGACCAGAAGAACTAGATGGTACCGGGTTACCATCTTCAATTTCTCCGAAGGTTGGAATGGGAGGGAAAATGTGGCGCAAAATTCAAAATCAGAGAAGAGGCCAGGTTCTACTCTGATTCACAGTAGATCACCCTGAGTTGAAGCCAACCTCACAGTAACTGGTTTAAGTGGATAGAGATTCCATTTATGGTGGTGAAAAAAGATGACAAAACAAACAAACAAACAAACAAAGACAGGCTTACAGAGAGGGTTGGAAGCTCTTCGTGATGAAGTGAAACTATTTACTTATGACTCTCTATAGAATTCTGGGGGGTTGGAGGAGTGGTTACATGCTGGCCTGCAACCTGCAAGGTCAGCAGTTAGAAGCTACTGGTCACTTTGAGATAGAAAGGTGGGGCTTTTGACTCCTGTAAGAGTCACCGTCACAGAGACTCATAGGAATAGTTCTAACCTTACCCACAGGGTCACTCTGTGTTGGCATCAACTTGATGGCAGTGAACTCAGCTGAGCGGATGATTCTTTAGACCCCCTCAAAAAATGATTAGGTGGGAACATGCCAATAAAATGAGTACATAAAAATAAAACAGAGGGGTCAGTTTTTTTTCCAGTCCTCTGGTATAAAAGAGTTATCTCAGAAGCAGGAATGGAGAGATTCCCATGAGCACTAAAAAGGAAAAGCTACCAGCCAATGTGGTGAGATAGGAATGGAAGCAGAGACATCAGATGTACTAGGAAGTGTAGGATGGAGAGCATGAAAGAGCACAGAAACCAAGCTTGTGAGACAAAAAGGCAGAGAGACAGAGTGGCACTCATGCTAACTGTACCACGCAGGCCAAGGCCAAGGAGAGAGACTTAGAGGCAGAGAGAGACTTGGATACTGCGTAGTAAGACTCACTGCTGTGGATTAACAACTGTAACCTTAATGTTTTCTAATCCTGACTTATGGAAACCTGTTAATGCTCCTTATTAACTCCCATAATCATAAGTACTGTCTTTGAGTTGTGTGTTGTCATTGCAACAGATTCTCAAGCCTAACAGAGAAATAGAGTGCTGTAGGAGGAATGGTTGGTGTTAGAAGAGCATCAAAGTAGGATTCAGGGTGGAGGCATGTCTTACCTCTGCCTCGTGACAGGCTAGTGTAGAGTTGGATTCTCCTTCTCCCTTGTGTACCCAGAAGACATCCAATGAGGCCCCTTTGTCATTCTTTCACACAAATCTATGATCTTTAGTCACCCTGCAAATATGGAACTAAACTTGGTCCTTGTGCAGTGTTCACTCAGAGAATAGCTATGTTGATTAGAGGAACGATAATTATAGCTGAGGAGTGTGGTATGCACACTTGAGTAGAAGGGGAGCATCTACTCAAGGATAACATTTTTAGAGTCAGAGAAGAGAGAGAAATGTAAATAAGAAACACAGGGAGGAAGTGGGGTAAGATCCCACAAGGTGCATTAAGGGGCTTTCAATGTATGAGCTGAAATAAAACATGCATGGCATTTTTTAGTGTAAAACTGATCATCTGCTATATGAATTTGCATTCAATTCATATTTTAAAAGATTATGAAAAGACAAAGATGCCATTTTACTCCAATGAGAGTATGCTCCAACTGTGCTGTTGGTGGAAAAAATTGAATGCATAGCAATTGTTAGAAGAACAAGTCACCCAGCCTTAGAAGAAATGCAACCATAATGTTATTTAGTAGAGATGATGGTGAGACTTAAACTTTCTGACTTTGAACCTATCACCATCAAAGACAAATCACTAGAAAAGAACAGGGTGTTTGATAAAGAAAAGGATCAAAGAAGATAAGGGAAAACCAGAGGATGAGCTGCCACATAGGAAGACAACACTGTGTCTACAAGAGGGCCTCAAATGTTCACGGAAAAGTGGGAATGAAATAAAATGAAAAATTTCCACAAACTTTTGAAAACCGCCTCAGACATTAATCCACTGCCTCTAACTTTAATTATATGGTGATTTAGTGAAACACTTGGGGCTTTCGATTTGTTCCAGACCTTCAAGTTTGGATGAAAACCCATTATTGTCAAGTTAATATTAACTCACAGAGACCTCGTAGGGTAGACAACTGCCCTTTAAGGTTTCCAAAGCTGTAAGTCTTTGGAAACAGAATGCCAAATCTTTGCTTGCATGGAGCAGCTGATGGGTTGGAATCTCTGGTACTGGGGGAGGAAAGGCAATCGGAGTGCAAGGAGCTGCAGGCCTGGCTGCTCCCCTCGCCAGCAAGAGGAGCCAGTAGATCAGCATGAGAACACAAGAAGCATCTGGATCTCACTTCTGGTTTTCAGAACATAATGTTTCCTGCTTCCTTTCTGCCTTGCAGATATCTAGCAATTTTTTAAAATAGTTACTTCTGGCCCAGAGTAGGAAATTCTGGGAAATATTGGTTCCAATTAGGTGTTGGTAGAACCCTACAATTAAAAATGTTTATATCTCAAGACTATGTCTTACAATTCTGGGCTATTCAGAACATTGGAAAAAAACCTATTAAGTGGCTGATTCTTAAATGTGGACAACCTGTTTCTTTGATTCTCTTGTTAATCTGGATCATCTACTGAAATCTCTTCACCGTGGGTGACCGACCTTGCTGGTATTTGAAATCCTGGCAAAATATCCTTCAGCATCATACAGCAGAACACTGACAGACACTTTTTTTAGAATATTAAAAATAAATTTGATGAAGAGAATAAATGTTACAATTTTGACTAGATAAAATGTTTTTGCAGTAGAAGCATTATTATTTACCACTATGAAGAGGTGTCAGCACAAAAATGATAGCAACTGAATCTGGCCATGCGATGGAAAAAGATAAATACAAATGTTTAGTTGCAATTCGGAGGTGAGAAGAACAGTAGTAAAAATAAACTAAAGGGGAAAAAAGGGGAGCAGATGAAAAGAGCTTAGATAGAAAGCTAGTATTATGAGAATGATGAGGGCAGCGGATGTACAGATGTGCTTGATACACAGTGGACTTATGTGTGGATTATGATGAGTTGTATGAGCCCCCAATAAAAGGATTTAAAAAAAATAAACTAGAGGTCCAAAGGGTAAGGGAAGTGATAAATAAAGGATAGTTTAGATCTTGACTCTTAAGAATTGAGGGTTGGTTCAGTTAGGTTTATTCAAATGAGCACTTGTGAACAGAGGACGAAGCATTATGAAGATAATTGCTGAATCTTTGAAGAATTAACAAAAACATCCTAAAACTCAAATTTGCCAATGTGCTCATCTTCATTCAACCCACATCTCTCAATATTTCATGTATCTTAAAATAATATATAACATTTTCATAGGATAACTACTGTTTTTCTGTACTGATAAAGAAGTTTAAGATTCACACTACAAAGTATGATATGAATCCTTGCAACTATACTGATAACTAGCAGAAACACTTTCAGATAATTAAATTGCATGTCCTGTGAAGTTTAAAAGCTTTTATTTAAATGAGAATTTTCGTTTCATGTTTTGAGTCGTGCTAATTTGGATGGATGCTAATTAATTAGGCTTTCAAATACAGACTAAGGAATTGATCACAATTTACAGAACAAAATGAATTCAAAAACTTACCCCTCAATGTCAAGTTATAAAGGAAAGCTTTGACCTTTAATCACATGAAAGATGTGGTATCACAGACTAATTATTTACTGAACCACGTCTTGATTGGGGAGACCCAGTGGCACAGTGGGTTAAGCATCAGGCTGTTTATAACAAAGTCAATATTATAAATCTACATGCTTCTCTTAAGGAGAAAGATGAGGCTTTACTCCTGCAAAGAGTTGCAGTCTCAGGAGCCCTCGTGGACAATTTCTCCCAGTCCGGTAGCATCACTGCAAGTCAGAATGGACTCTGGCATTAAGTAAGGCATGACTGGACTGATTTTTGGTCTGCCATGGAACATCACGGTAGATATATGCAACCACCACATTAAAGGCTAGATGTGGTTAAAAGGGGTCAGAAACTCAGGTAGTTGCTTTGATTAGTTTCTTAAATGTCACTTGTTAAATCTTTTAATTCCTAACTTTCTTACCTATGCTATTTCTATCTTGTTCCATGAAGTATATCTGCAATAAATGGTTTAAAATGACAAATGCAATTGACATACTGACAAGACATAAAATCTTGATCTAGTCGTGTGTGTGTAGTATAATACACTGCAAACATTATGATACAATAAATGTATAATCATAAATAATTATAAAATGAGGAGGCACCCCAAAAAACCTGAAAACAACTCTGATGGGTAGAAATTTCATAGTATGCATTTTTTTCCCACTAAGCAACCATCATGCACTTGATCTGAGTTAGCACACCCGCAGTGTCACCTGGGAAGGTTCGCTCTCATCACAGCGATGAGATGAGTTCCACTTGACTATCGTTTTTGATGTTGGCAGATTGAAGAGAAGCATGTGCAGCTCGGAAATTTTGTTGCCTACTCTGGAAAAATGCTCCAGAAACAGTTGTGATGTTGAATATAACTCACAAGGACAGCTTTATGGAAAACACTCCAGTGAATGAGTACTTTTCTCATTTCAAAAAGGTGAAATGTTGATTGATGACAAAACCTCATTCTGGACATCCGACAACATCTGAAACAGATGAAAATGTCAAACCCTGGCACAATTGGAGTTCTTTCCACCTGGTCAGACTGTCAATCAAGCTTTCTATTGAGAGGTTCTGAAACAATTGCTTCACAGCGTATGATTTTAAAAAAAGCCTGATTTGTGTCAGATGGGGCCTGGTTTTGCCACCACAGCAATGTGCCTGCTCACACAGCCATGTCAGTGCGCCAGTTTTTGGCAAAAAACAGCGTGCCTCTTCCTCCGCACATCTTACTAACCTGATCTTGATTTGTTCTACATCATTTTGTTTCTGCAAAAGAAGAGGGACATTTAAGGACAGTGCTTTGATAACATTGAAGAGGTGAAGGAAAAAAATGAAGAAGGTGATGTCATCCATCCAAACAAATGAGTTTGAAAAATGTTTCTGAGAATGGAATTGCTCATTTGACAAATGTATTAAGTATAGTGCAGAGTACTATATTTTTCAGACCATAAGGCACACCTGACCATAAGACACACCAGTTTTTTAGAAAATAATTTTACTGGGGCTCATGCAACTATGTTAAGCATAATTGTACATTTGTTGTCCTCATTATTCTCAAAACATATGCTTTCTACTTAAGCCCTTGGTATTAGCTTCTCACATTTTCCCCTTTCCTCCCCACTGCCCCCTCAAGAACACTTGATAATTTATAAATTATTATTACTTGTCATATCTTACAATGTCCAATATCTCTCTTTAATACTTTCCAATTGTCCACACCCCAGTGAAGAGGTTATATGTAGATCCTTATAATCGTTTTCCCCTTTCTACCCCACCTTCTATCCACCCTCCTGATATTGCTACTCTCCCCACTGGTCTTAGACCAGTAAAGATAGGAACCAGAAACATAGGGAATCCAGGACCGATGGTCCCTTCAGGCCCAGTAGTGAGAGTATCTGTTTTTAAAGCAGAAAAACAAGAAAAAAATATTCTGAACCAAATAGTACCAGTGTGCTAAAATATTTATTAAAGCAAAATATAGTAATTTTTAACAGTGTAAACTCAACAGTGGTGTTAAGAACCATCATCACTTTTTATTAACAAATGAGCAGAGGATGTGCTGTGCCCACCATGTAACCTGACTGATATTGAGACTACAAGAGGCAGGACTTCCTCTGAAGACACAGCATGCTACAAAATGCAAACTGCAGAGGACCCTAAGTGGGCGCATGGGATCAAAAAGAAATGTTCTGGAGTACCAATGCAACCTTGGTCTTTCCCCACTTGGAAAACAAAGTGCCTCTTTTCATCTGACAAACCTGGTACTTTGAAGATAAGCTTGTTTTTTAAAAAACAAACAAACATATAAATAGCCTTAAAAAATTCTACTCTGGGCTGAGCCCCAGTGGTGTAGTGGTTGTCCACAGGACTGCGGCCCACTGGGATGGAGGTTTGATTCCGGCTCCCAGGAGCAAAGGCTGGGCCTCTTACTCCCACCACCAGGGCAGTGATGCCTAAAAAAAAAAAATTCTACTCTTTTTTTTTTGGGGGGGGGAGGGGTTGAACTACCCCCTTCTTATATTATAGAGTCTTTCCTAATATTTCCAATCACATCAAAGCATTTGTGATCCTTTTGTTTTCTTTAGAATCTATGATTCTGATATTTTTAGAACAGCACATGTTAGCATTTAATCCTCCACTCACCAGTGCTGGTGAATGTGACTCTCTACCTTGGCATTCACTTACTCATTGGGAAATCATATCAATATTTGGTAATCATTCATAATCACAAACGTTTGTTGAGCACCTACATTACTCCAAAAGAACAAGATCAAGACACTCAAATAGAGAATATGTAGAGAAAAAAGTTATGATGAATGTGACATGTGTTTGAACAATGATAAGCATAAACTGATATGTAAGTCCAGAAGAAAGGGTTGTGGTAGACTTCTAGAAATTTCCCTGAAACAGAAAACTTTGTGTCTTGAAAATGCATTTGCATGCTAAGACATCAAATATGGGCATTTCAAACTAAGCAATCAATTTCATAATAAAGTTTTTGAATGTTTGTCATCTGCTAGCTTATAGAGAAGAGCTATTTATCACTCATAAATAACCTGCAATTATTATCATTTCTGTTTAACAGATTAAGAAACTGAGGTTTACACATGTTTTATAATTTATAAGGAATAGAATTAGAATTCAAAGTCCATCAGCCAGAATCCAAATTTTCATCAACCAAAGCTGAGATAAAGATGAGAACGAAAATACATAGAGTGCTTTGGTCATGACACTTTAAATCATGAAATATTAAAGTTAAAGGCAGTGTCTTCAAGCATGTTACATATCTTGAATAGAATAACATTTTATGAGCATATTTTAATGACCAAATGATTTAAAAATTAACTAACTTAAAAAATATTATCCTACAACAGCACTCATGAAAAAACACACTATATTCTCAAAATTGTTTCTAATGTGATAATTATATTTTTCTCATGTCTTGAATATATGGATCCTCTCTCTCACTCTCTTTTTTTTTTTTACAAAAAGACTGTTTGAGATTCTCAAAATAAATCCTCCTTTCTTAAAATATAGTTAGTTGTGTTTGCTTTATAACCAAGACTAACTTTTGTCCCAAAGAGAATTTTTGGAGATAAGTCCTAAAAAACTAATAATGGTTCCCATGCAGGACGATGCACCCAAAATAATGTTCCAGATGGTTCAGGTTTTTTTTTTACAGGAACGTTCTACTTTAGAAATGTCCGCTATATAACCTTTAATTTGAATTATATATTTAGGGTACTAGTTGGTATTGTCACATACTAATTGACTATAAACTTTACTCATGAAGAGGTGTTACTAAGTCAAGCATTAAAACTGGCAAGGGGTGGAGGGACTACTGAATACAAAGCAGCAGAACAAGGACAATTGATGACGTTCACCTAATTAAACCTGCCTTCCCTTTTTATTCTGGCTTGTTAGACAAGACAGAAGGTGTAGGTGGTAATGAAGAACACAACATTAGATTTAGTCATCAAAACAACTATAGTGATTGCTAGAACTCTATTAAATAAATTCCTTTTTTTGTAGCACCATGAAATAATAATGTTATAACTATAGTTTATTGTTTGATTTGTATGGGGAGGAGTTGTCTCCAGTACATTTCCTTTTGTGGCTCTTTTTAAAAAAGATGGGCAGTGGTAGCTGCATAGCACCTGGTCCTTTGGGTGGTTCATTCATCCATTGTAATGGTTGTTTGCATGTGTCTTTTTTCCCCTTAACTCTTTTTTGCTCTGGATGAGGAGAGATCAATAGTTGTACCTTACATGACTGCACAGAGGCCAGTCACCACAGTAGGATGTAGAGTATTGTCTTTATGGACCATGCTCTCCTCCTGAGACTAGTAAATTGGCAGTGCTCTCCTCCTGAGACTAGTCCTAAGCCTCCAGTGGCTACTTTTTCAAAATGCTTTGTTAGGATTAGAAAGTTTTCATAATGTTGCTCACATGTGCTTTACAATATCTATCAACTTATCTGTGTCACATATATATAGATATCTAGAAGTAGTCTCTATGAAATATATGCATATATATAGTAATCATATTCCCTTCCAAACTCTCATTCAGTTCGCTTGTCTATCTGTGTATGCACTCATAAATTATTATTATTAGTAGAAGCAGTAGTATGTCACTGAAGAACTATGTGCCATAGTGTTTACCTTTGTTGTTTTTACTTCTTTGGCTCCTTCCTTTGAGTTGATCATTCACTGCTGATCCTATTTTATATTTCCATTAATCCATGTTGACAACCTATTACCTATGCCTCTAATGAGTGACTTAAACTCTCTTCCTCTTCTCCTCTCACTAACCTTCATAGAATACTTTCTTTTAAGAAAAAGACTTTTTCTTGACTTTTAAACGATAGAACGCTGATAGCAATATTTGTCTTTTTCATGATTGGCTAATTTTACTGAGCCCAGTGCCCTGTAGTTTCATCCATGTTTCAAGGCATTTCCCAGATTCATTATTGTCCTTTAGCATTGCATAGTATTTCAAAGTGTATGTATCATAGTTTGCTTATTCACTCTTGTGTTTAAAATTTTTTCTTGTTAAAACTGATCTAGATACTGATAGATAAATATTGTTTTACTTAGATCCTGTAATCCATTTAATGTAGTATGCTCTATTTTCTTTTTATTTCTTGAAACTACATTGCCTAAGTTATGATAAAGTTTGTGTTTTTATCTGTGAAAGGCAATCTCTAAGATGGTCACCAACCACCCCTACTATACAGTTGTCATACCCTTCTGTAAATTTATTTTTTTTCTCCCATCTAGGCTTATTATCTCTCTTCCAGCAAAAGAACTAGAGAGAAAGCTGACACAAAGACAGTGATTTCCTCCTTGGAGGTGCTCTATGACTTGCTTGCTCTGAGGGAAGCCAACAGCCTTGTTTGGCTTACCAAAGGAGAGGCACTACTTGTAAGAGATGGAGAAAGGTCTCAGACAGCAAGGAAGGCATGAAAATCCTCATTTCAACCACATGAGAGAGACTGAATTATGCAATTAGTTGCATATGTGAGTTTAGAAAATGAGCCTATCCCAAGAAGATGAGACCAACTCTCTGACATCCTGAAAACAATTCCATAGGAATGTGAGCCAAACTCACCCAGTTACGCCACAGGTAATTGCATTCATAACCCCAGAAACGTAGAGTGTTGTTCAAGTTTCTAAGTTTGGAAGCTATTTGTTCCATAGAAGGAAATAACTAAGAGAGTGTCTTTAAGCTCTCTAGTTTTATTCACTAGGTGTGAGAATTGCTCTTCCGTTCTTATAGGAGGAAAAAGAGATTTATATGCAGTATCTGAGTGCATAGAGTGGAGTGAAACTCATAGCACACTATCCAAATGCCCACTTTGGTTCTGAAACAAATATTCCCTCGGATCCCAGGAGAGCTGGTGGCTGGCAACTCCCAGCTGCATGCATCTCAAACGCTGTTCTCAGAGGCTGTGCAATCAGTCTGTTAGTACCAACACTACTTGCTTTTAGGTAGCTGGATGTGAGCCTCATAAAAATTGATACCTTTCATTATAAGAACTGGAAAACCCTCCCAATAAAATCTATATTTTTAAAAAATTGATATCTTTGTTGAAACTACTGGGTCTTCAAAGATCCTCAAAAGCACTTCCTAAATTGAACCAACTCATTACCATTGTGTCTTTTCTGATTCATAGCAATTCTACAACAAAGGACACCTACCCAAGGCAGAGTTTCCAAGGCTGTAAACGTCACAGAAGCAGACGGTCCCATGTCCCCTTTGGAGAAAGAAGAGCTCAAACCACCAACTTGTTCACTGAAAGACTCTTCCACCAAGGTTCCTTATACCTGGAAACCTCCCCAATATTATCATAAAAATATTATTATGAGTCCCAGGTGTTGTATCTTCTTTTTGTATTTTATACTCACCTTGGACTTCGATCCATTATCTTCCATCAGCAGCACAATAGATGAGACTCAGGGGATGAATGCCCTAAGTTCTACCCCTTGGACAGGTGAATTTCATTTTCAGCTCAACTCTGAATAAAACACCCATCTCTGGCTATAGTAAACTCAAAGATTTTCCAACTCAACTGTCATAACAGAGGCCATTAGGCAGCAACAATATGGTAAGACTGCTCTTTGTTGTCCCCCTCAGAACAGGTAAAACTCTTAAAACTGGATTCTCAGTACAGCCACATCTATCTTACTGATGAATTCCTAATATTGTGCTGCCATTCTTTAGAAAAAGACATATTTATAAAGATTAATTAACTCTATTTTTCTTAATTTGGAAGAAATATATATTTCCCGAAAGTTCCCGTGGTATTGAGAATGGAAATAATGTAATTTTTATTGTAAAAAAGTGTTGACTCCTTTCACTTGTAGTCAGACATTCTACTCAAAACATCTTCCAGAGCTTTAGAGCCTTCCTTTAGGCATGTCAAGGTAAAGTAGTCCCCCATTAGAGCTGCATTGCAGATACTAACCCATGTCAATGAGGTGGAGTTCAACCAGGAAAATTTATTTATTTTTGGCATCACTGCCCTCTGGTGGTGGGAGTAGGAGACAGCCTTTGCTCAATGGAGCTGGAATTGAACCTCCATCCCAGTGGGCTGCAGACCAGCGCACAACTACTACACCACCGGGCCTCAGCCCCAGAATGTATTTTTAAAAACATAATCAATCATACAGTATCATGGTGTATCAATAGCATGAAACACCAAAGTAAAATTTTTGTGTAATCCAAGAAAGTCCTCACAAAGTATTAAATGCACATGTGGTACACTGGGGTACTATTTGAATGTGCAGATAAGAGCACTCAAAGAATTCTGGGCATTGATGTAAGGGGAAACAAAGTATATTTCAATATACTCAACACACAAAGAAAACAAAATGCAATTCACAATTGTGAAATATTACCTTTTATTCTTCTTTTAGATGTCTGTGACTGTCACTTACCTTATAAGCCTACACGTTTATTTTAAACTTCAAGTGTTGTTGAATGTTCAGTGCAATTGGTGAAGGTGAAAAGATTACCTACATTCTAGAAGTCATCTCTAGTCTTTACTGTAAAATTGGTTTTTAGTTACTCAGGATATTCTGAGCAAAATATCAAGTTATGTATTTGAGATTAAGTTCAAGGCAATGCTGTTGGTGTGTGTGCGCACGTGCACATGCGCACACGCACACAGTGATTGGCTGAATTGGAGACCAAGAGGAAATTATTCTCCACTAAGAAATCACTGAGGGGCTGAGCCACGGTGGCGTAGTGGTTGAGTGTGGGACTGCAGCTCACAGACTTGGTGGTTCAAATCCAGCAGCAGCTCTACAGGAGCAAGGCTGAGTAGCTCCCATGATCACCAGAGGGCAGTGATGTCCCCCCCACCAAAAAAAAATCACTGAGTTAGACACTAACCACTTAATCTTTATTCTGTTGTGATTTTTTATTTGTTTGTTGGATTAAGTAAATTGAGGCAATTTAAGGGTGCTTCTAATTCTAATAATCTCTATGTCTAATTTTCCACCCTGTTCTAGAAAATTTCTATGAGGAGGCATCTACTCAATTGCAGTACATTTGGTTTGGTTCAATATTTCTTATTTTAGGACTAAGTTTCTCTAAATTGACTAAACGTGTTCTTAATTTAACTAGCATTGGGTTGAGGTTGTCAAATCTTAGGCAACATTATATCATTGAAAATAGAAAGTTCTCACACAAAGAATGTTCCTGTTTCTTGTTACAGTAACAGATAATAGCACTAATTGTTTTGACTGCTTAATTTGTGTTTAAATGAATAAGAAGAGGTAGCATAACACCCTGGGAAACTTCTCTGTGTGTATTCCAGATGGAGAGTTCACAGATGGGTTGAAGAGTTTCATAATTATTTTAAAAAGTGATTCTAAGTCCATCAAAAATGTTATCCTATTGTAGACCTAGGAAAGAGCAGGATTTTGCTTTAGCTTTCATAATTCTGCCTCTCTAACTCATTGCTGTTGAATCAATTTCAACCCTGACAGAGTTGGACACCCCACAGGGTCTCCACCACCAGGGAGCCATCCTACGTCATCTTTCTCCTTCACAGCAGCTGGTGGGTTCAGCCATCACTGTGTCCATTACCAGCCAAGTGCTTTAACTACTGTCAGACCATGGCTGCTTACATCCCTATAGAAAGCCAAAGACTGGGCTATGTTTTCTCTTAGATGATGGAAAGGGCTTGCAGTGTAAATAAAAATAAAATGTTTATTTATTGCATTAAATAAAGGTACTCAAATATTCTAGTAAGTTTCATTTCTCACTATGTCTAAAATAAGGTTTATTCAATAAACGGAGCCATTGTGCATTATAATCATGTTATATCTGACCTTAAAATGTTCTGTGAAATGTAATCCTGACGTAAAGAAATGAGTCCCAATTGTGTTGTCAATTTTGACACACAGAAGTCCTCTATCTTCCAGAAAACCACTGCTGCATCGATTTTCTAATGGTTCATTACTTTTGAAGTATGATTGCACACACTTCTTTTGAGGTGACTTCTGCCAGCTGAACACATTAAAATTTGCGCCAACTCCAAAGAAAAATATTAAAGGATTAGGGTAATAAAGAAAGAAAGCATTACCACCATGTTTTCAGCATCTGGTAGGGAAGGGAAGAAAAAAAGTGAATAATCATAAAATGCTAAAAGCCTTTCTGGATGTTCAATTCATTTCAAGAAAATACTAAGAAATGTGTTGTACAATGCAAGATGCTGCTCTGTGGGATATAAGAATAATGGATTATTATTCTACCAATATGCTTGCAATATTGTAAATAATTAAAGGAATATAAAGAACCTTATATCAAAGTCACACAATAATTTTAAAATCCTATAGAAACCCAAGGAATAGGAAGATATTATATTGGTTTCAAGCAAAGCATTGGCATCATGTAGTTGAAAACACTGAAGGGAGTAAATAACATTTGCTCAGCCTAAAGTAGTATAATTTAAAGTCTCTCCGATATGTGCACTGGGATTCATTTGCAAGAAAGTTCATTTCATCCTTGTTTATAAAATAACCTCAAACAGGAAACAGTGGAGAGACACGATGCTAGGAAAAGAACTAAACAAGTAACAAGCTATTTCTACCATAAAATACCATTGTTTTTGTTGTTAGGTGCTGCTGAGATGGTTCCCATTCATAGTGACCCTGAATACAACAGAGCAAAGGACTGTCTAGTCAGGCTTGATCCTCACAATTGTTATTTTTGAGCCCATCAGTGCAGTCGCTGACCCAATGCATCCTAGGGAGAGTGTGCTTTTTCCTGTTGACTGATTTACCAAGCAGGATGTCTTTTTCCAGTGACTGGTCTTTCCTGAGACCATGACCAAAATACATGAGAAGTTTTGGTTCTTGGTTTCAAGGAAAATTCTTGCTGTCTTTTCCCAAAGACAGATTTGTTTGTTCTCTGGAAGAACACACTACTTTTAATAGTCTTTATCAACACCATACTTAAAATGCATAATTCCTCTGAGGTGAGCCCTCGTGGCACAGTGCTGATGTATTGGTTGGCCAATCACCAGGTCAGCAGTTTGAAACCACCAGCTGCTCAGCAGGACAAAGCCAGGGCTTTCAACTCTTATTATGAGAGTTCTAATCTGTCTTACAGGATTCCTTTGAGTCAGAATTGACTTGAGGGAAGTTGGTTTTACAAATTCCTTATTTATTGCCCAACTTTCACATGCATAAGTCCATTGAAAAGCCTTGTGTCAGTGCACTTTGGGCCCCAAAGAGTTATCCACACCTTGTGTGTAGAAGATTCATCATTAGAAAAGAATAAATAACAATTACACATGTTAATAAAGATCAGTGGTACAAGCACATTTGAACATTTGAAAATCTGCAAAAGCGTTTATACTCAGTATGGTACTATTTATCTAAAATCTAAAAGTAAGAAAAATGACACAATATACTAATTGGGGGCTTATATATCAGCAATAAATAAAACACAAATCCAAGGAAAAGGAAAAATATGATTGAGGGTAATTATTACTTGTAGTAAAGAGGCAAGGAATTGGGTCGGGGTGATTTCAATGAGTTTTGGAGTACAGTGTTTTCTCCTTCAGATACACGTATACATTGTCTCACAGACTGTGGGGGTGTGATGACATCTCGACTAGCAAGATAGAGATATTTTAAAGTCTAAAGTGCTTTCAGGGATTTTATATTTATCAGCTTTCTCTATTTTCTATGCTATTCAAGTTTTCTACAAGTGCAATCTCTTTTAATCCAATCTCCCGAATTTTCACTGCGTCTTTCCTATTGACAACTTCAAGATTCCTTAGTTCAGCTCCAACTTCTCCGCCCTTTGCTTGTCAACCTTTATTCTCTTGCCCTCCTTGTCTCCCTCTTCCGCACTGACATAGCCTTACTGAGAGAGACCATGCAGATGTAGTGGAGATGACCTGCTCTACTCAAGTCTTTCATTACATGCCACCATTGCCAATCTTTCATGGCACTGAAGCTACCAATGAGTTTTTCCATTCTTTTTGAAGGATTTTAAAATCATTATCTTTTT